>JAOSBN010121793.1:512-33136 GCA_027563595.1 Erythroxylum suave | reverse complement strand
GATTGAGGTTGTAATTCAAAGAACTGATGAGTGATTAAGTTATGAAATGGGAATGTGCATAAGATGTGAAGTTTGTTGCAGTACCTGAGTTTGTCAATGAGCATGCATTGTACATAGTCCATATACACAATTGTTCATAAATGAATACTTAAGATTGTGTAATTATTAATGTGTGTGCAATGTGTGTATGGCATGATTTTGATGTGCAGGATAAATGTGAACATTCAGACGTTTCCGGATCTTGGAAGCAATTGCTAATCTGGAGCGTACAGTGAGTAGACCTAGATGGTCTCATTCCACTATTTGTTTTGTTTGACTTTCTGTTTTTGATTGATTTCTGAATGATTGTGTGAAGGTGATTAACTATGTTGGGTTCCGGACAGGAGGTCCAATGATTGTGTTGTTTAAATGAAATATTGAAGTGCTACTTGAAAGTGAATTGGATGAACTATGTGTACTTAAGGTGATTGTTAAATGTGTTCTGAAAGTGCATTTACATATGAATTTGTCATTTGATTCTCAACGAAAGTTGAATGTTGAACTTAGGTCTGATGAGTGTGAAATCTTGTCTGAGCATTTATATAAGATTGTGATATATGAGATATTTAGAAATTGTTGCATTTCATAAAATGCATGCTCAGATAAAGGCGTTGTGACTTGAGTTGCCAGTATGAAGCGCTTCCATGTAGAGCTTTGCTCCATGATATTCTGATTTGGCAGGTAGAGCTATGCTCCGTGATTCTGTTTGATTGAGCCCTAGGGGTCGATATTTGTATATGTTTGTGATAGGCACTCAGTCACAACAATAAGAAAAAAATCGAGTCTCATGCACACTGCATATGCATAATATGAATGATTAAGTGTATTGCATGTGAAATGTGAAATAATATGAGATGTGAAATAACGTGATTTATGTGTTATGTGACTGGGTGATCCATCGATGATAGTCACACATTGAGTTCATAAAACTCACCCAAAATTTGCAATTATTTTCAGGATCAGAAGAATACCCCGTTAGGCAAACGAGATTATCCCTATAGCATAAGTGAAGGATAGAGGTCGGGATCAGTTCGCGTCTGCATTGTATTTCCTTATTTTATACTGAATTGCTTATTCCGCAACTTTTTGTATAAAAGTGTATTCTGAAACAACTAAAGGGTTTTGTATTTGTAATGGGCCCCAATTTGGCTACTGAAATTCTATTAATTGTATTGTTGTTGATTGAAAATGTTTAAGAATGAAAGTGGGCTATATTTGATGATTGATTCCCGCATACTATGATTTACACTTGATTGTACGTTGAAACAAAAGGAATGTACTGAGATTTTAATGAGTGAGTGTCTTAGCATGCCATCCTCGTGGGGCACGAGCTCGAACATCACCCATCGATGTCGGGTTCAGGTCTTGCGGGACTGGGGAGCTACAGATGTGGCCCAAGAACGTGGCCTACGTTGGGCAAATGCATAGACACTAAAAAATGTCACAATTTGATGATTTTTTGAGGGCTACTCAGAACACAAAGGATATTTAAAGAACAAGACAAAGAAGAAAAGAAAAGCTTTTGATATTTGCCACCGTGAAGAAACCAAAGAGGTAAAGAAAAGCTTTTGACATTAGCCACCTTGAAGAAACCCTAGAAAGAGTTCATTGAGAGATTGAGAAAGAAAAGAAGGAAGAGAGAAGTGGAGAAGAAGTTGACTCAATGTACTTCCCGAATCAGGAGTTTCAAGATGTCACCACCTCCATTCATCCGTGTAGATCTTATTTCCTATTTATATTCAAATTTTATTATTGTAGAGAATTGGAATGACAATTTGATGATAGGATTTTCAAAAGTTGAAGATATTCTAAACTCACCTTTGAAGTTTTATCTTTGAATTAATGAAATCTAATTTTTTAATGTGTTTTTGGATTTGTTGTGGTTTAATTCTAGAAGTGCATAATTCGATAATAAACTGAGAGGGTGAATTAGATAAAAAATGATTAAATTGGACTAATGAGACTTAGGTGATTTAATATAAATTAGAACTAAATTAAATTGGTAAATTATGCGAAGAGAGATCTTGCATAATTTTCTAGTAGTTTATTGGAGAACTTTAGAAATAACTAGGGTTATTTTTTATTGGTTATTAATTGAGAGATTGCAACTTCTATAATCAAATTAGGGTTTATAATTTAAGGTTAATGGTTATAACTCGAAAGAGAGTAATCAACCCTAGGATTGTCTAGCACCAACAATTTAGTCATTCATAATCAGTTAGGTTAGCGTTAAGGAAAGGTAAAATTCCCTTAGATTGATTCTTGTGTGTGTGTTCCCATTGCTGAATTATTAATATTTTCTTGATTGATTCTTAATTTGATTTGATTCATTAAATTAATTTCTCGTTTTTAGTTTTGTGCAGTATGAATTTTTGTATTTTTTCTGGCCTTAGATTTTAGGATTAGAATATTCCTCCTCATGGGATCGACTCTTTAGATACTACGCTAACGAATAGTGCACTTGTGGTTAATTATTAAAACTTACACACATCAAACACCCGATCACTAATCCATCTAAATCAATCAACATATAAATATACATGTTATTTATAATCTTAATTTATAATTTATAAACATAGGAGAGAATAGGATAACATAAATCATAATATTATATTTAAATGTTATCAATTGTCAATAACTTACATAGTCACATTTTTATATGATTGTGTAAGTCACTCATATCATGGCACATAATATGCGATCGTGTAGTGAACTTATACGGTCACATACACTGTCATGTATATGATCTCGTAAGTTTTTGAAAACACATACAAGCCCACTTATTGTGTAACACGATGTTAGTGACTTACACAATCACGTACATGCTCATGTAAGTACGATTAAATGATATATATGTGAAAACACATACATACCCACGTGTTGTGTGAATGATCTCAATGAATTATGTGATCATATACATGCCACGACCACATACACGAACGCGTATATGAACATATATGTCACTTAATCATACTTACATGAGCATGTAATTAAATGATATACATGATCATATATATGTTCATGTATGTGGTGTGTATATGACCATGTAAGTTCTCGAAACTCACGGTCACTTACACACTAACATATATGTCTGTGTATATGAGTGTGTAAATCCATGAAAACATCCCCCAGATGGCCAAAAATTCAAAAAATTTCATTATTTTTCAAATTCAATCTTCAATTACAAGATTCAGGAGCTACCTTTGTTGGTAGTTGGCAAAGAACTAAAAAGATACAATGGTGGGGAAGTAGGCAATGGAGGGCATGACAAAAGGACTATTGGAGGGAGTTTAAAGGGGTAACGTAAGGAAGCGATGATGTGGCAAAAGGGTAACATGACAAAGGGGTAGTAGCAATGAAGTTTGGTCTGAGAGTGTGTGTGTGTGGATAAGGTAGGGCAAGAGAAGGGAAAGGGAAGGGAAATGTTAACGTAGACTAAAATAATGTATTTTTATGCTATATGAAAAATGAAACAACTTAGCGAAAGCAACATCATTTTACTTCTAAACCTAAACCCTGCTCAAGGCTTGAAAAAATTAGAATTTCAAGCCTAAGGACCAGGCCCAATTTTCATCATTAAAGCCATTGAGTTAGTAGCACAAAAATCTTTAGATGTAGTCATAGAAGATCTGTTATTAAGGGGATTATAAAGGTTATGGACTTACAATAGTAGATCACAATATCATTAGTGGCTATTTATTAATTATTGTGTATGATCAAAGAGTCTCTAGTTCTACTATCCATCACAATCTACCAAGGTTTTTAAATTAGATTAGGCTATTTACTTTAAAGATGACAGTGGGATAACTAAGGCCTCTAATTAAACTTTGTGCCTATCTACTCTAACAATTGGCCCTATATTGACCAATATCTAATGGCCATTTATGATGAGCCTATTCATTAATTAGCATAAGAATCTTCAAATATGGTAACAAAAGATGTGTTAGTAAGGGGATCATAAAGGTTTTACAGACCTAGGAACTCTGATGACTATATTGCATACTTATAAAAGCATGAATATGAAATTTGCGACACCTCATATCCAACAACCTATAAGGAAACCATTTCTAATCCTCAATCTCATTTTTTATATGGATTTATGAATGGTGAGATGAATTATATGTCAAAAAATAAAGTGTGGAGCGTGTTAAAGTTACTAAAAGGTTTTAGGTCCATTAAATGCAAATGGGCAATCAAGACCAAATGTGATGCCAAAAGTCAAGTGAAATGGTATAAAGTAGGCTAATAGCTAAGTATTACAGCCGATGAGAAGGTATTGACTACAAAGGAACCTTCTTTCCTATTTCCACTAAAGACCCCTTACGAATCATTATGGAAATTATAGCTTATTTTGACCTGGAATTTCATTAAATGGATGTAAAAACAACTTTCCTAAATAGAGACTTAAATGAAGATTTCTATGTAGTTAAACCTACTAGTTTTAAGTTAGTTGAAAATAGAAATATATGGTTTGTAAACTCTAGAAGTCAATTTATAGGTTAAAACAAGGTCGAGGGTAGCGGTATCTCAAGTTTGATGAAATTGCCACCACTAACAACTTTAAGAAAATATTATTGATTAATGTATATACATAAAGATTAGTGGAAGTTAGTACATATTTTTGGTTTTATGTGTTTTTGATATCTTGCTTGCTATTATTGATTAAGATACAACAACTATTGGTCATTTTGATATGAAAGGTCATAGTGAAGTATCGTATGTTTTAAGCATACATATTTTTTGTGATAAAACCAACAATGTTCTCAGATTATCTTAAAGTAACTAAATTAATCATATCTTGAAGAGGTTAAATATATAATCTTGTTCTTCTATAAAGACTCTAATTATGAAGAGTCATAATTACTTCAAGGCCTAATGTCTTCAAAATGACCATGAGAGAGATCAAATAAAAGCATCCTTTATATTTCTATTATTCACAGTTTGATGTATATTGAAGTATGCACACATCCTAGTATTTCATTTTCGGTTAGTCTGATTGATAGATACTTAGGTTATCCTAAACAAAGCCATTGAAAAGTGATTAAGAAAGTCCTAAGGTATCTTTAAGGTACTAAAGATCTTATGTTGATATATTAGCACCGCAATAGTTTTGAAGTATTGTGTGTAATGTGTTATAGTCTACTTGTCATAGAATATGGTTACAGATTTTCGTTTCAGTATTCAGAGTTGTAACTCTAATTTAGGACTGCAAAAATTGTACTGTGATAATTTTACAGCTATATCTTTCTTTTAGAATACTAAGAGCTCTTCTTGCTCAAAATATATTGGTATTCTAATAGAAAGTTGCACAATCTCTCGTGACAATTAAGCATACAATCTATAAGCAAGCATATTGATAGGCCAACTAACCAAAAGCTCAATTATTTATGTTTTTCATGTATATGTATCTAATATAGGACTATTAAGAGAATAATTTTCTTTGTTTCAGTATGAGTTCGAGGATTGTTTAAATTTTGTGTAGTATATGAATGTTATTGATATCTGCCACTGCTTGCAACATTTTGTAATTTCTGATGAGTGAAAAATTGATAACAGTCATTCTATTGAATCCATATTGATGCGATTGTTGATGCTATTGTCATACTTTTGGATTATTGTTACCCAATTATGCATAATCCATACATCTTATTGATGTGTTGGTTATGTATAATTGGTTTGATTGTCTATATTGTTACGAAAAGCATTATTAGTATGATTTTACTGTACAAGTGAGAATGTTGAATAATTAATGTAGGATATCATAATCCTATGATAGTTAATATCTTAATCATGTACATGTGACATTTGATCATTTATGAGATAGAAATTATATTGCTAACCATTCTATGAATCCTCGAGCCCATTATTAATACTGCTAATTGTACTATGAATCCTCAAGCCCATTATTAATACTGTTCAAGCCTAACTTTTGAATTTGTGACTCACCACAAAAATGAGTTCTAACTTAATTGATGCATTCTTGATGAATTCCACCTAATGGTCAAGTTCGGTATTGTGCAGTGATGGGTAAAAAGGTTGGTGAATAAGACCTAATTTTTATTATGATTAATTATTGTCTTACGTTAATCTATCGAATTATAATTTCTGTTCAACTTTCATTACTTTTAGGAGGTATTCTTCTAATTCTATTATTGATACATTTTTAAAACTGTAGAATCTTGTTTTATTAATTGAAACATATTAATGAATTTAATATTATTATTTATCTCCTAAAATTCCATCAGTCTAATGTGACAAAGGAGGATGGAGGATGACCTTCCCGAAATAAGTATTGCCGGTAACCGGTCGAATATACTTAAATAGGGAAATACTGAAGAGCAAATTGCTTTATCATAATTGCCGCTCTTCTTCAGCTCCAGTCATAATCTTTATCCTCTGAACTCTGTTCTTTATTGTTGCCTACTTGCCTCAGTCCAAGTCGTTCGGTGCTGTTGGCATTTTTAGAGCTCCCTCATTTGACATAGCTCCAAATGTTGTCTCCTTAAATTATGAACAGTCATGCACGTGTTCTATCCCACATAAATTACTTTCCAGCAGATTTGTTGTGGGTTGATCATAATTATATGAAGGAGAAAAGACACTAATCTTTCTTTTGCGGTTCCAATCATCTACTTAGAGAGCGAACTTATGCAGGGTTAAATGTCCGTCACTCTGTCCACAAGTTAGCGCTTCTTGCGCCTGCATATAAGCTGTATAAACTGTAGCGTGTTAAATTATGAACAATAACCATGATAGTCGTGCCGTAAATAATTACCATCTTAATAATCTGTAACCATATTATAATCGACTATCGTTAATTTAAAACCTCGGTAAATGGATATCATTGCGGGAACTGTAAAGGCTGCAATCTGCCTAACTGAAAATTATTGGTGAGTGTGCTTCATTAGTGGTCGTGGTACATAAAATAGAATGGCCTCTTTTACAGAAATCATCCTCTAGATGAATTAGAATAAATAGCATGTCGACATGGCCAATGGCCAACTCCTGTCTTCTCTTAAAACTGGCGGGTATGGATATTCCTACAGTCCTCACCTTCAATATGCGAAGGGATGACATAACGGTTGATTAAACTGCCCCTACCAAACTTAATAGTTTGCTTTCCATTTTAATGGTCTATATCAAATTCAAGAGGCTTTGATACCACGCAAGTTCTTATAGTATTGATATTGTTTGGGGTTCTTCATGTTAACTGACAGGTAAGTATGACAAAAGGCTTGAATTGTTGCCACTTGGAATACTAAGCTAGAACTATTCTAAATCTTCCCAACTCGACAAAAGGTATTGATTTGATTCTACCTTATCTCCCTGTTCCGTGGCTTCTTAAAGGTCCTTTGAGAAAGAAGTATAACTATTTCTTCACTATTTTTTCATGCACTTTCTTGGAGTAAATCTATAATGCAACAATAAGAATGATACTACCAATATATTGATCAATTTTATCATTAGCGTGCCAACAATAAGTCTACAGTAGGGTTTTTCCTTTTTTTTTTTTTTCTGTACGATGAAATGCTCATACGCCATGTTCCATGTTTCCAACTTGGAGTTGCCTTAGTGATCCCAATTTAAGGACATTAGTAGAGCCACAGTAACATAGTTCTTGGGATTTCCTATCAAAGAAAAATTAGCTTTAGTTAACCATGAAAGTTCATGGATCCACCTTTCAACTTTGTGGCTTGACGTGGCAAACAAGAAACAACCATTGCCAACAGATAAGCTTACGTTACTAACTACTTGAAAGGAGACTGTGAAACCCTCATTTTAGTGTTTGGTTGAAATATATTTTCCATCAACTTCATCAAATAAGATGACATGTTTTGGTGATGAGTTGATGTAACCAATCTGTCCAAGATATTAGATAAGACACCAAAATATTGAAAAGTGCTTAAACTATCCATTTTGGAGAAATGCAGCTGCATTTGGAATTAGGATGATTGAGGTATTGTGACAGCTAAAAATTCAAGTTTGGGATAGGCTTCACCTTTGGCTATGAAAAAAATCGTAGCTAAAGGTACAAAAATTGTGGCTAATTAATAGGAATTGGCGACAATTTAATTTTGTAACCCAAAACGTCACCAAAAGTTTTTAGTTATATTTTTGAAAATGTAGTCAAATGTTTTTAGCTATTTTTTGTAAAATTTAGTCAAATTTTTTATCTACAGTTTAATGAAATATTGTAGCATTTTGGAATAAATTATTTGTAACATTTTTAATTCATATTATTATATAAAATGGTTCGATATATTTTTATCGTTAATTTATTATACAAAAATAATTGGTAATTAGAAGCATTGCATATAAAAAAATAAAATATCATTAAATTTCTCTCATATAAGATTTCAATTACAACTTCAACAATTCTTATGTACAAAATAACAAATACAAAGGCTAGTTTACAAATTATAATACAAATTATTCAACCGTTGCATCTTCTTCAAAATTTTAATCAGAGAAAAGAGTATTAAATTCAAATTATATTACAAATACGAATTAAAAGAAAAAATTATAAGAGATGTAATTAATACCATTCACTTTCATCTTTACTACTATTACAATCCTAACCAAGTATTTTTCTAGGGTACTTATCATGCTTGGCTAACCTTTTTCGAGTATATTATAAGTCAGTCTTAAATGTCTTGTTTTCCTCTTGAAGATGTTGAATGTATATGGATCTTAATGAGGTTTAAACATAGGGTCAAAGCCAACATCTTTAATATAACCAGAACGTGTACCAAGCACGATATTGGAAATGCTTCCTACATTGACCTTATTCCCCTCAGACATTGATTTTTGTAGCAACTCTTACATCTTATTTTAAAATTTTAAAAAATATTCAATGCAAATATTATTAGTTAGTAATACATAAATAAATAAACTTAAAATTTAAATAAAATTTTATAACATAATTATTTTTCGTTTTTTTCTACCATTTACCTTCGACCTTCCTTATACTGAGTGACTTTGTATAGTGTGATCCTATCACAATCTTGTCCGTGTAGTTTCTTCCACACTATTTTATTAAAGAAAAATGCAAGGCACAATAACTAATATAGTAATTACTGATATAATTATAACTTATAAACAAAGATCTTATATATTCCTTTCACATGACTACAAATGATTTGGACCCTTGATTGTGAGGAGTTTTCATATTTCCTCCAGTGAACTTTGCATTCTCACATTTTTCCTAAATAAAGATAAAAATATTAGGTATTTATCAAATCATTTAATAAGATTAATGGAAGCAAATGTGAAGGTAAAGAAAACAAACTTGAACTTTGGGAGAGGCCTAATAATCATACAAATTAATTCAATTTTCTTGAGACATTCATTCCAGAATATGTCTTTGTGCCTCTACATCAGAAGAAAAAGATTTATAAAATTGATGCAACCTATAACGACGATCCCTGTTCCTTTGTTTGATCAATGAAGTCATGCAATTTGAATCAATTAAGGTTCTCGATATTAATAATATTCAATTTCATCTGATAAGTGTAAATTGCATTGTATTTTAGGGTATTGTTTAATATGCTTTTAGCTATTAATTCAATCATTTAGTATGTGTTTAGGTTATAATTGTGTTAGTTTGTTAATTATTTATGTTTTAAGTGTTTTATGTGATAGTACAACTCTTTGAGCTTAAATATTATGTTTTAAAGGTACCTTAATGTGTTTGCTAGTGTTTCACGGTCAACATCGAAGAATGGAAGAGTTTCAGAGACATTCGGATAGAAACAACAGTAGGCCAGGATTGTGAAAGAAGCACCAAAGTTAGCCCATGATCACGGTCAATATGCCACAATCATTACAGAAGCTCAAGTAATGGCCCATAATCATGACCTGTAAGGCCACAGTCATGACCTGCGTCGGACAGATGTGCAAACACTTAAGAACGTTAAGTTTCGAGAAATTTTTTGGAGCTTTCCCTAGGGTTACCTAAAACAAAAAAGGATATTTAAAGAACATGAAAAAGTGGTTGAGGGGGGCTATTGCATCAGCCACCTTGAGAAACCCTAGAGAGAAATCATCGAGAGATAGAGGAAGATAAGAAGGAAGAGAGAAGAGGAGAAAAAGGTGACTCGAAGTACTTCTCGGATCAGGAGGTTTCCCATCAACGTTGCCACTTGTCATCCATTTTAAATTGTATTTCCTTTTATTTTCAATTTTATGATCGTATAGAATGGGATTGAACATTTGATGATAAGATTTAGAATGTTGAGGATGTTCTAAACTCACCTTCGGAATGTTATTCTTGAATTAATGAGAATCTAGTTGTTTTGTGTTAATTGGATATTTATGTGGTTTGATTCTACAATTGCATAATTCGATAATAACCTGGGAGGGTGAATTGAATAAAAAACAATTAAATTAGATTAACAAGAGTTAAGTGATTTAATAGAAACAAGAATTGAATTAGATCGAGAATTGTGCAAAGAGAGATCTTGCATAGGTTTTTGATAGTTTATTAGAGGACTTCAGAGCCAATTAGCGTTTTAGATAGGTTGTGAATTGAGAGATTACAACTTCCATAATGTAATTAGGGTTTATGATTTAGGGTTAATGGCTATAACTCGAGAGTGAGTATTCAACTCTAGGATAATCTAGAACCCAACAATCTGATAATTCATAATTAGTTAAGTTAGCATTAAAGATAGATAAAACTCCCTTTCTCTTGATTGGTAAATTCTTTTGGTTGATTCTTGGGTGAGTTATAATTTCTTAGTAATTAGTATTTTCATGTTTGATTCTTAATTTGAGTGATTGAATTAAATTCTCATTTTTAGTTTTGTTAAATCTTGAATTTTTGCTATTTATTTTCGGCATTAGATTTTAGGATTAGATTAGTTACCTCATTGTGGGATCAATACCTTTGGTACTATGCGAATGAACTGTGTGCTAGCGGATTATCGAGGGTTCATAATTAAAACTTACAAATAACCAAACCATCGATCAAGTTTTTAGAGCCATTATTAGGGAGGCGATTAGTTTAATTCTTTAGTTTAAGGCATTTTAGTTAGTTTTTATTTTATGTTCTTTCTATTTCTAAATTCGTGCTCTTACATGAACCCAAGAGTTACAAGAAGTTCGAGTCATGCAACTAAAACCCTAAAGCTAGATATCACTCGATTAGAATGATCAATTAGGAAAACTCAGTGTGAAGAAGAAAAAGAAATCATAAAAGCAGCAATGGTTGAGAACTTTCAGCAAGATTTGGATCATGGAGTTAACTAAGGACATTAACAAAGAACCCTTATGGATTTCATGAGATTAGGGTTCAATGCGACTGACCATGGAGTAACTAGGCCAACCATACAAGTAGCCTCTTTTAAAATCAAAACAACCCTCCTAAACATGCTTCAATAAAATGTGCAATTCTATGAACTAACTAATGAAGATCCCAATGCATATATAGTCAATTTCCTTAAAATTTGTGATATCTTTCGGTACTATTTGATGTCAGAGCATGTGTTAAGAATTAGGCTTTTCCCTTTTACCCTAAGAGATAAAGCAAAGGCTTGGTACTATTCCCTCATCCTAGCTAATGTCACCACTAAGGATCAACTAGTTCATTCTTTTTTAGACAAGTATTTTCCCCTTACTATAACCATGAAGATTATCAAGGAGATTACCAACTTCCAGCAAAGTGATGGGGAATCGATCTAGGAAGCATGAGAGCGATACAAGGACTTATAACAAAAATGCTCAAACTTACCAACTTCCAACAAAGTGATGGGGAATTAATCTATGAAGCGTGGGAACGATAAAAGGACTTGCAACGAAAATGCCCACACTATAACTTAATTAAGGAGTTCTTGTTGCAAACATTCTATAATGGAGTAACCCCATATACTAGAGGAACGATTGATGCAACTTTAGGAGGATCACTGATGAGAAAGAAGGTAGATAAAGCAGAAGAGCTGATAGAGGAGATAGCAAGTAATAGCTACCTGTGGACGAACGAGCGGAGAAGACAACCCAGTACCTTCTAAGAACAAAAATTAGTTATAGTTGTTGATCAAATGGAGATGCAGGTGAAAATTGACAACTTAACTTGATAGTTTATAGTTTAACAAATCTACAGATCCCTTTGTACTAGTTGATTCATTGTTGTTTAAGGAAGAACGAGGTTGCTCTAGAATAATCTCATTGGTGGCTGAGGTCAAATTTTATTCTTTGATAGGAACTAATTGATTTGGTTAAAGTTGCAAATCCCTTTGTTCTACAATTTCAATACTTGCCTCCTTCTTCCCTTTGTTTCTACCAGATGCTATTATATTGGATATCTATAAAAATAAACATAAATTTTATTAACATTAAAATACATCTAATCATTATTATAAACGTACATTCAATCATTAACATTAATCATAACAATCTGGATTAGCATAATGCAATCATTAATAATCCGCATTAACATAAATCAACCATCAATAATCCACATTAAAATAACTCAATCATCAATAATTTGTATTAACTTAACTCAAACATCAACAATATGTATTAATATAAGGCAATCATTAACAATACACATTAGCATAACTCAATCATTGACAATTCGAATTAACATAAGTTAAACATCAACAACTCATATTAATATAATTATATCATCAACAATTCACGTTAGCATAACTCAAACATCAATAATACGCATTAACATATGGCAATCATCAATAACAAGCATTAACATAACTCAATTATCAACAATCTACATTAAAATAAGTCAGTCATCAATAACGTACTTTAACATATCTCCATCATCAATAATCTACATTAACAAAACTCAAATATTAACAATACTCATTAACATAATCCAATCATCAACAATTTGTATTAACATAACTCATACATCAACAATAAGCATTAACATAAATGTTTACAACATTAAATTTCCAATAATATAAGTAACACTTTTATTACCTTCAATCATCATGATCAAGATCTTGAAAATCATCATCATTAATTGTATTATGATTTGACTCTTTATTGCTTTATATTCAGCCAAGGTATCATCAATGTCATATAATTCATCCTCAATATAGTCTTCATCTCTTTGCACGATAAGATTAGCTTGTACTTCATTCGCGTATAGTATATTGGGATCAATATCTCTCCTATGGAATGATGACATACTTGCATCTTCTATTTATAGGGCTCCATTATTTAGCTTTGATTCACTCTTGATATACTTCATCACCATCTTCACTAATTGGACCATTTTCCATTTCATAAAAATCAAAAAGATTTTGATGTTAAACTTTTGAACAACTTTCCAATTTTGTCCAATATAATGTAGTTGAGGAAGAAAACTTGCTTCACTTGACTTGGAAGAACAAAAGGGTCAAGGTTATTCTAAGACCATGTGTTACTAACATTGATGCTAGTAATATTACCATTCACTTTTATGTTTGTCCCTTTATCACCAAGATTAAACCACTTGTGTCCAATGGGTAATGCATCATTGAGCATGTCAATTAACATTTTAAAAGATTTGTTACCCCATTTATTATATACCTTCAAATGTAACAACTTGATTAACAAAGATAGCTTTGAGAATTTTTAGCACCCTAGATATAATTCTTCTTAGGCAACTTTCAATAACTACCTAAAATTATCTTTTGTAATAGTACCAATTATGATAGGCAAACTAGTATCATTCATAACCTCCATGTAATTCTCCAAATCCTTTAATATCTCTCCAATCCTATCGTCACCATCGTCATTTATATCACAATTCTCTGCATCATTATTGTTACTACCATTATCACCTGTATCAACACTTCTAGCATTACTTGCTTCAGAACATTCACCATCAAAAATCCATATAATATAGAATTTATCTATGCTTCGAATTAGTAAGTGATTGTAGACCACATCTTGACTTTAAATGTTCACATTTAAGGAAACTATGCATGGAAAAAGGATACAATATTCTAAAACCTTTTGATCCTTTAGAAATTGCATGAAACTTTTAACTCCTTCTAAGTATTCAGTGAACCATATCTAATGAGGCATTCGACTTTTTTCCATGTAGTTATGCAACTAAAAGTAAGTTACTAACTTACTAAATGCAATTTGTGTTTTAAATAATATAATGATAAATCAATACAATTTGACATACTAATTTTTAATTCAAACAAACAATGAAATTGAGCATGCTAGGAATAAGAAACATGAACCTATCTCATAAGCAATATGTCTAAGTAATGAGTTTTAAACATACCACTTAATTCCAAAGGTGATAACTGTAAGATCTAATTCAATTTCTACTTCTGCTGTTATGAGCTTCAGCACCTCTTATTGAAAGAAATTTGTAAATAAATTATTAATATATAACATCATTCCTAACAAGCATATCAAAGAACTCTTAACAAAGAATTAACTAAAAACAAGCATAAAGAATTAGTAAAAACATTACAGCTATTTTGTTCAACATTTTAGGTTACATGTTATAACAAATGGTTGTTGGTGAATGTCGAAAAATGCAATATGCAAGGATGAAAAAGCTTTTTGGACTTATTGTATAATATAAATTACTCGTAACTCGACCAAATGTTCATATAGTTTAATGTAAGCTATTGATGCAAACATAACATTACAACATCAACATCCTTTTTTAAAAAATATCCTATCAAAAAGATTTATTAAATAAAGATAATGTGTACCTTAAATAGAAAACAAGAAGATTCTTAAATAATTCTCTAAGGAGTTTTCAATTTGACCATTAAACACAAGTAAATTATCTACACACTCGTGTTAAAATCCATTGAGCCATTTCCATGCCCAAGTAAGCAAGTCCTTATTAACAATATCTATGCCATATTAATGACATAACCTACACTTTTAAACTCATGAATTATTATAACACTAAGTGAAATCCCAATCATACAAGTCAAGCATGTGTAGAACAACCAATAAAAATTGCTAATCCTTTCACATACTAATAGTGCATAACAAAGTAAAAAAGATAAACTGTCAATCATCTACAATACGCATTAACATAACTCAATTATCAACAATCTGAATTAACATAAGTCAACCATCAATAAAATCCTTTAACATAACTCAATCATCAATAATCTACAATAACATAACTCAAACATCAATAATACACATTACATAACTCAATCATCAACAATCTGTATTAACATGACTCATACATCAATAGTATGTATTAACATAAATGTTGACAACATTAAATTTCAAACAATATAAAGAACACTTTTATTACTTTCAATCATAATGATAAAGATCTTGAAAATCGTCATTAGTTACATTATGATCGACTCTTTATTGCTATTATATTCAGCTAAGGTATCATCGATGTCATATAATTCATCCTCAATATTGTCTTCATCTCTTTGCACGATAAGATTGGCTTGTACTTCATTTGCTTATAGTATATTGGGATTAATATCTCTCCTATGGAATGATGACATACCTGCATCTTCTATTCGTAGGGCTCCATTATTTAGCCTCAATTCACTCTCTTGATATACTTCATCACCATCTTCACTTATTGGACCATTTTCTATTTTGCAAAAATCAAAAAGATTTTGATGTTGAACTTTTGATCAACTTTCCAATTTTGTCCAATATAATGTAGTTGAGGAAGAAAACTTGCTTCACTTGACTTGGAAGAACAAAAAGTAAGACCATATATTACTAACATTGATGCTAGTAATATTACCATTCACTTTTATGTTTATCGCTTTATCACCAAGATTAAACCACTTGTGTACGATGGGTAATGCATCATTGAGCATGTCAATTAACATTTTAAAAGATTTGTTACCGCATTTATTATATACCTTAAAATGTAACAACTTGATTAAAAAAGATAGCTGTGACAGTTTTGAGCACCCTAAATATAATTCTTCTTAGGCAACTTTCAATAATTACCTAAAATTATCTTCTGTAATACTACTAATTATGATAGGCAGACTAGTATCATTCATAGCCTCAATGTAATTCTCCAAATCCTCTAACATCTCTCCAATCCCATCATCACCATCATCATTTATATTACAATTCTCTACATCATTATTGTTACTACCATCATCACCTGTATCAACACTTCTAGCATTACTTGCTTCAGAACATTCACCATCATAAATTCATGTAGTACAGAATTTATCTGTGCTTCAAATTAGCAAGTGATTATAGACCACATCTTCACTTTAAATGTTCATATTTAAGCAATCTATGCATGGACAAAGAATACAATACTCTAACATGTGGTTGTTAATCAATGTTGAAAATTTCTATATGTAAGGATGAAAAAGCTTTTTGGACATATTATGTATTATAGTTTACTCTTAAGTTGATCAAAATTTTATATAGTTTAATGTAGGCTATTAATTCAAACATAATATTATATCATCAATATCCTTTTTAAAGAAAATTCTAACAAAAAGATTTCTTCAATGAAGATAACATGTACCTTAAATAGAAAACAAGAAGAATTCTTAAATAATTCTCCAAAAACTTTTCAATTCGACCATTAAATACAAGTAAATTATCTACACATTCGTGTTAGCATTAATTAAACCATTTTTGTGCCCGAGCAAGCTAGTCCTTATTAACAATATCCATGCCTTATTAATGACATTACCTATACCTTTAAACTCATTAGTTATTATAACACTAAGTGAAATCCCAATCATTTAACTTAATAATGTGTAGAACAACTAATAAAAACTGTCAATCCTTTCACATACTTACAGTGCATAACAAAGTAAAATAGATAAACCGTTATGGATTACCCCAATAAATGGGGAAAGTGACTTTTGATATTTATTGAATAGACAAGTCATATCAAACATCACCCCATATAACAAAATTCAATATATATTACATGAGTTCTTGCATCAATCCAAAAATATTCATCAACATTTTCCCATATAATATTCAATTATATATATAAACCATTTATCCTTCTCTTTCATCCTAGCAAGCATCTTACAAACCACTTACGCATAACCATTAAATTTATTATGCAATCAATTGTTTTGTTCACATATAGTAGTCATCATTAAGTTCATTTAATGAATCTTTTTCTAAACCCAATTACAATCAATAGGAGGCATATATATATATATATATATATATATATATATATATAAATGAGTACATATTAATTCAATTAACTTGAAACTAATATTTCTTTTGTACCTCAGGCTAAAGATGTTGGGCTAGTGATAGTAAAATCTACAACTAGTTGATGATTAAATAGGTCATTTGTGTAAATGTGTTATAGCACAATACTTATCAATTGGTAATCATAATGTTAATAAAAAAAAGAGGAATAAGAGAAGTTATTTCACATCACCATATTTGACCTATATAATCTAATCATAAACTCATTTTCCACTTCTAAACTTGATTCTCAATTATGTAGGTTGGAAAATTAAATTCAATAAGAATACAAAAATAATTAAACTGCAAAAACCTGTACTTAGACTGAAAGAAAACAAATTGACAATTAGTAAAGGCGGACTTATATCTCAAATAATTAAACATTATGATAACAAAAGAAACTAGCTTATAGAGAAGGAAAGGAGAGAAGGACGAATTACCTAAACGGAGGGACAATCGAAGATGATAGACGAAGATGAATGATGTGCAATGAAGATAATTTTAGCAGGAGAACGCAATTGGTAGAGGAAGAAGAAGGTATATAATTTTGGCAGAGGAAGAAGAAGATTAGTCATTAGGTTTTAGATAAGAAAAAAAAATCATTTTTAGTGGAACAAACGACGTTGTTTCCAATAAAGTTTGAAGAAATATGGGAAAATTTAGTGGCAATTTTAAGAAAACTTCACTAATAATAAAGAGAAACATCACAAATTGGTTGAGCACTAGTGACAATTTATAAAAATCATCACCAAAGTTATGTGAAACAACATTTTATGATACTTACATAATTTGTTGCGAACGGTTTTCCTATTACGTCACCTTTGGAAATAGTAGCAAAATAGATTTTATAAATCTTCGTCAAATCTTATCATATATATATATATATGATAACAAATTTAATCTAATATAGAAATTCTATAAAATAGTATAGAATTTATATATAATAAATAAAGTTTTGTTACACAACATAAAATTGTCAAGTCATAAATTTTACAAAAGATAAATAAAAAGTATAAATCTATGTAATATTTATTAATTTTGAGTTTATAATTTTATAAATTTTTTAATGACACTATTTTTGGCTAAATTAATTTTTGGAGTTAAAATCACTATAAATAATATTAAATTTGATTTTTATGAATACTATATGACAACGCATGTTGAGTGCACTGCAAAATTATAGTTATGGTAAGTCGAGATCGAATCTATAGGGAATGTTTGGTTAAAAGGGGTTTTTTCGATTTTTATCAATTTAGAAAATAAAATAAAAGTAAACCATAAAAAACAAATTAAAACAAGCAATCAAAAATGATTAAAGTGTCGAGTATAAGAAAGGTTCAGTTTTAAGGTCAATCTCGTCCCAAACACGCTCAAGCATATTCTATCATCCTACCGTCTTTACAACTCTCTTCCAACTATTGATTTGAGACTAACAGTATGCTCTAATAATCCCAGTTTCCCCTTAAGTTGTGTTTAATTAAGATAAGATTGTTTATTAAACCTAACAACTGAAAAACCTAAGATATGATTTCTAGATTCAATTTAGTTGTAGCATTACAAAGTGGAAAACGATCAACATAGACAGTAACCTCACATATTCAGGTTGTCTAACCTAAGTTATGTTGTTCCTAACAATACGGGATCATTAGATGCTACTAACAAATATTGGATGTAACAATTACATATTACATTTAACATTATAGCAACAGGTTCAAAATAGAACAATCAAAATAACTTATTCGGATCATCTATCCAAAATCTAACTCAGTCAACACAAACAAGACAACAATAAGAGATTACAATGTTAATAGGAAGAAATAGCTTAACCGTGACTTGGATTCGAGATCCTCATTGAACTAGCGTCACGAAATTAGCCTTCCATCTCCATCCTCAAGCTCTCACTGGTGGCAATCCTCTCCATTACCACTATTGGTGCTGAAGAACGAAGAAAAATTGAAGAGAAAATGAGAGAAAACAATGTTGGTTAGGTTATGTCCTGAATATCCCTCCTGCCATCACAACCTTTTCCTTATGTAGAAAAAATTTAGGTTTAAATCGAAGGACACCTGGCCCTTAATAGGAACCATAGCGTTTGCACACCCATGAGTTACTTCTCATAGGTGTGAGAGCACCTCACGAGTGAACTAAACATCTCACACCCGTGAGTAGCTTCTCACAACCTTAAGAAGAATTTCTACCTTGGTTTTTATGGGAATGTTGCTGGAAGATGACTTCACCATGTGAGGGTATGGGTTGTCAAGAACATGGATAGACATTGGTTGTCACCGCGAGAAGAATGCATGGGAGCTGGATGAAATGAGAATGCATGGGCGTTGGTGTGAGAAGCACTACAAGAAGTAACTAGTTGGATGAGAGCTTAGGGGCTTTCACCATGAGAGCATGGCAAGTGGCATCACCATGAGAAACATAGATGGTTGTTATGAAAATGTATGGGAGTTGGCTAGTTGTGAGCATGCATAGATGGCAGGCAAAAAAGAAGCATGGCATGGCGTCACCTTGCATCATCCTTTAGTTATGGCAATCAATATCTTGCATCGGCGTGCATCTTGTTACGCAGCCATGACAAATACGCTCATGACTGTGTAACTTTTCCAGCATGGCCGTAAGACGTTTTAATGGTCCATTCTTTATTTCTTTTCATTTTCTTGTCTTCTTCTTGCTCTAATCTTCTTCTTATTTGTATTTCCAACATGTGTCTCATATTTCTTGGCATTTAATTGTCTTCTCATGCTTTTAATCCTCTTCTTCTTGCTCAATGAAGACAAATGAATGTGAATCTTCATAAATTGGCTCAAATTTAGTGCTTTTGACTCACTTTAGCTCTTTCGCTTCGCAAATGTACCTAAAATTAAATATCAGCTAAAGTAAGTATCCTAAGCATTTCTAAGGCATTAATCACTAAGTGTGGTAGATTAAATGAACCAACATTTAAACATATATCAAGTTCCCCCACTCTTAGCTTTTTACCATCCTCGGGTAAATCATCAAAATCAAAATAAAAAACAAAATCTTTTACTCATTTTCCATATTTTGTAAGAATAAATAACCATAAGTAAAGATGAATGACTTTTAAAACCTATAGTAATAACTCAACATCCAAAGCTTCTACTCATGATCAATCAACATCCATCGCCTTTAGAAACTGAGTAATTTAGAGGTAGACTTGGACAATAGGTGTTTAAACAAGTTATTTCCATGGTTACACTCAAACACCATTTATAGTCACAACAATCTATAACTTTGCATATCATTTCATTTCTTTACCATTAAAAGTCACCTGCAATAATCATGTTGCCTACAATAATCATGAATCAAAGGACTTTTCTAGGGTTGAAATGTGGCTAAACGTAAGGTGGGATGTATTTTAGGTAATGTGGCATAAAATCCATCAAACTAGTGAAGCAAAAGTAACACTCAATGAGATATCAAATGTGCAAATTAACATTCATTCAAAATTGGGTACCATCAATCATAAAAAATTCCAAAACTATATTTCACAACTCAATTATGCTCTCACACCATAAGCCACATAAATATGACACAAAAAGTTCTCCATCTAAAACAACATCTTCCTCATATGCAATATAGTCAAACACCTAATCAATGCAATTTAAGGAGGATAAACTAATAATAAACAACTTTTCACAAAATTTGTTTCCTCCTTGATTCTTTTATTCATTCACATTTTTTTCTTTTTCTTTTTCTTTTCTTTCTTTTTTTCGTAAATATAAATGTGATAAAAGCTACATCAACATAGTATTCATAACTTGGCATTTTAACAAATAGAACAACCCACATGTATACATACCCCTACACGTAGGCTTTTATACAATCACATTCATCAAGAATTAATAAATGCTTCACTTACTTTAAGGCTTGGGTAGGATATTTGGTTAGGTGCATGTAATGGGTTTTATATAAAAGAAAAGGCTAATAAAGCTTAAAGGAGCTTAGTAAATGAAAATTCACATAAAAGGGTAGGCTATTTGGCTAATGTAGCTCATAATCAACAAAGAATGTATATTCATTTTCATAAAAATGTACGTGAAAAAAATGTGATTTTGAATAGAAAATCAAAACAAAATAAGGATGTATATGTTATAAAGGTCCTACATAACAAAAGATAGCGAGATTGATATGGATGCGTTAATAATACGGCCTTAAACCCTGCTAGTTTTTGTCTACCAGTAGTCATGACTCTTTTAAGGATAATACACGTTAACTAATAACAAGAGCAAAAGTACATGGTAAGGTTGCCATGGATTTTTCTATTCAATTCACACTCTAATTATGACTAAATAATTTTAAAAGTAATAGAAAACAAGAAAATTTTTTATTTTGTTAATTTCATTTTGAAAATTGCCTAAGAAGTCATATAAGCTACAATTAACCTAAAAAGCATGAATAAAAACTAATGTTCCCACCGCCACACTTCAAATTTACATTGTCCTCAATGTAAAATAAATTGCATGAAATAGAGTAGTCTACAAAATAGTTAATGTGAAAATATAAATAACAGAAATTAACATCCTTTGGGTTGCATCTTAAGCAGTGCCTTTGTTTATAGTCATTGGCTCGACTCTCTGTTGTGTGCATTAAGTGACATCAATCACATCCTCCATCATCATCAACTCCAAATCCTCCACTTAGAAGCCTTCATAATATGACTTCAAACAATGACCATTCACTTTGAATGTCTTGTTAATTTTGTGACTCCATATCTCTACTGCACCGAAAGGAAAGACAAAGGGTCTAATAAATAGACCAACCTTTTGGGAACTCAACTTACCTGGAAATAGTTTGAGCTTTGAGTGATATAGTATCACCTTTTGGCCTACCGAGAAGCTTTTCCTCGAAATCATTCTATCATGAAAAGCCTTCATCTTCTCCTTATATATCATTGCGTTCTAATAGGATTCATTCATCATCTCCTTCAACTCTTAAAGCTTCAACTTCCTATGCACCCCTACTCATTCAAATTCATGTTACATCTTCTGATAGACTAGTATGCCTTATGTTGTAATTCCACTAGTAGATGACATGGCCGCCCAAACACTAGTCTAGATGGAGACATCCCAATTAGTGTTTTCTAAGTCGTCCTATAGGTCTATAGTGCGTCTTCCATTCTTACACTCAAATCCTTCCTATGAGGCTTCATGATTTTCTTCAGAAGTAATTTGATTTCTCGATTTGAGACTTCAGCTTGCCTGTTAGTTTATGGATGGTAGGAAGTGCAAACTTTATATGTGATGTGATATTTTCTTGACATTGCTTCCATCACCTTATTGCAAAAGTGGGTTCCTTTGTCGCTAATGATTGCTTTCTACCTCTCGAACTTAGAAAGAATGTTAGCCTTAACCAAACCTGTAATAACCTTTGCATTGTTAGTCCTAGTAGCTTTGACTTCCACCCATTTAGAAACATAATCTACTGCAAGCATTTTATAAGTAAAACCAAAATACAGAGGGAAAGGTCTCATAAATTCAATTCCCCAAATATAAAAAATTTCACAGAAAGAAAAGGAGTTTGTGGCAATTGATCCTTATCGGACAAGTTACCTGATCGTTGGCATTTATCACAGGATTTACAGAAGGTATATGCATCTTTGAACAATGTTGGCTAGTAGAAGCTGCTCTTAGAACTTTACAAGCCATTCTTTTCACTTTAAAATGTCCTTTGCATGCCTACGAATGACAGAAGGCTAAGATTGATGATGTTTCATTTTCTGGTACACACCTCCTGATAACTTGATTTACGCAGTGCTTCCAAAGACATGGGTCATCCCATGTGTAATACTTTGTTTCACTCTATAGCTTATCCCTCTGAGTCATTGACAAACCAACAGGTAATTCGTTAGTAACTAAAAAATTGCCAATGTTAGCATACCAAGTGGTGTTGCTTCGACAAAAAATAATTGCTCATCCAAAAAGGTTTCTTTCAGTAGGATATCATCTTCTTACTTTTTCAAATGGCTGAGATGATCAGCATGTTTTTATCCCCCTTTTTATCTCTAATCTCTAAGTTAAATTCTTGAAGGAGGAGAATCCATTTGATCAGCCTCAGCTTTGCTTCCTTCTTTGTGAGTAAGTATCTTAAAGATGTATGGTCAGAATAAACAATCACTTTAACTCCAAGCAAATAGGATCGAAAATTTTCCAAAGCAAAAACAACAAATAAGAGTTCTTTTTTAGAAGTTGAATAATTCAATTGTGTTGTTTTAGAGTCTTCGAAGCATAATAGATGGAATACAAAGATTTTCCCACCCTTTGTCCTATAACTACCCCCATTGCATAATCACTTACATCACCTATGATCTCAAAGGGGAGGTTCCAATATAGTAGTTGAATCTCCAGTGGGGATGTCAGAAGCTCCTTAAGTTAGTGGAATGCTTCCTTACACTTCTCATCAAACTCAAAGGAGACATCTTCTTATAGAAGCATGCTTAATGGTGTGGCTATCTTTGAAAAGTCCTTAATGAATCTTTGATAAAAACATGCATGCCTAAGAAAAGAACACACTTCCCATAAAATAGAGGGGTGAGGTAAAAAAGAGATAAGATTAACTTTAGATTTGTCTACTTTATTACCCCTAGCAGATATAACATGGCCTAAAACTATACCTTGATCCACCATAAATGAAATTTTTCTTAGTTTAACACAAAGATATTTTCTATACATCATTCTAACATAATAGTAAGAATTTTAAGGAACTCAACAAAAAAATATCCATATACACTAAAATCATCCATGAATACCTCAATAATATTCTCAACATACTCAGAAAAAATGTTTACCATACACCTTTGGAACATGACGGGTGCATTACATAATTCAAATGGCATCCTTCAATAAGAAAACATATCAAATGGGCATGCGAATGTGATCTTCCCCTAATCTTCTGGTGTAATCAGAATCTAAAGATAGCCTGAAAAGACATCTAAAAAGAAATAATAATCATATCTAGCCAACCTTTCAAGCATCTGATCAATATAGGGAAAGGGAAAGTTATCTTTACGAGTTACAGGATTCAAGTTACTATAATCAATACACACTTGCCATTTGGTTTACACTCAGGAGTGAACTAACTCACCTTCCTAATTTGTCACAACGGTGATTCTAAGCTTCTTTGGAACCACCTGGATAGGACCGACCAACTTACTATTGTAGATCGGGTAAATCACCCCAGTATCAAGAAGCTTCAACCCCTCCTTCTTCACAACTTCCATCATTGGAGGATTTAGCTTACTCTGAGTTTACCTTGTGGATCTTGCATACTCCTCCAACAAAATGTGATGCATGCAAATTATGGGCTTATTCCTTGGGTATCTATTATAGTCCACCCAATGGCCATCTTATACTCTCTCAGCATTTGAACCAGTCTGTCCTCTTGATTTGAAATGACCTCCGCTGAAATGATGATTGGGAAAGTTTGCTTATCTCTCAAATATGTGGACTTCAGGTATGTAGGGAGGGGCATTAATTCCAATTCTGGTGCCTACATATCAAAATGTATCAACTTCTGGTAAGATTCAAATGGTTTTATAGAAGTCAAATCTTACCTTTTTGGAGACTTTGTTAATAATCCCAAAGTGGCTTCTGCTTCCATTAGCTCCTCTCCAATTTCAACATCAATTTTGGATTTTACTTCTATATCCTCAGTTAAAAATGCTTTTAAATGATCCTTGCCACTTAATTTAAACATTTCCTATACCAAAGGATCAATCATATCAACATAATAAACATAATGATAGTCAAGAGGATGCCTTATGGCATTAAAAATATTGAAATGAATCACTTCCCCCATCAAATTCCATCATGAGGGTGCCCTCATGAATATCTATCTTAGTTTGAGTCATATTGGGAAATGGTCTCCCCAAAAAGATAAGTATCGGATTATCAGAAGTGTCATCATTCATATCCACAACATAGAAATCTGCAGGAAACACTATCTTATTCACATGTACCAAAACATCCTTAACCACACCATTAGGATAAGCATTAATGTAGCCAACCAATTTTATGATCACACTTATTTCTTTTAATAGACCCAAATTCAAATAAGCATAAAGAAAATGAGGTATCATATTAATTGAAGCACCCAAATCTAACACAACTATATTGATCACAGTATTCCTAATTTTGCAAGGAATGATAAACATACCTAGCTCCCAGCATTTTGGAGGCATCTTTTTTTTTTTTTAAATACACACATTCCCTCCCATCATTTCTTTTTCATCACCTCGTATTTTCCTTTTATGTGTGCACAACTCTTTAAGGAATTTGGAATACCTTGGCACTTTTTTAATTGCTTTGAGCAAAGGTATGTTGATTTCCACTTTTTTAAAGGTCTCCAATATAGCTTTTTCCTTCTCCTCCTTGTTCAGTCTTATCAATATCCTCAGAAAAGGTGGAGGATTATTCTTCATAATATTGGGACTTTTAAAATTTACCTTTGTACTCGATGATGCATTTTCTTCCTTTCCCAACTCCTTCTCGAACTCTTCCTTTATAGTAATCCTCAGTGGAATTCTTTTAGGATCGTCAATCTCCTTTCAACTCCTCAGGGTTATGGCACTAACATTCTTCAGGTTCACCTCTAGTTTGGATGGAAACTTTCCTCCACTTTGTGACTCGAGACGATTGAGCCTGATTGCCATCTAACCTATTTAGTTTTCCAAGTTCTATGTGTTTACTTTGTTTTCTTACTATATTTGTTATAAACCCTATTGAAATTGATGGTAGATGCTCTATTGAAATTGCTGCATACTCCGTTGAAGTTATTGCTACATATTTTGTTGAAATTGCAAACTGTTAGTATTAAAAATGTTGTGTTCCTTGTGGCCTTGGTTGAAATCTAATTAGAAAAAAAGGCTCCTTGTATTCCTTGTGGCCTTGGTTGAAATCCTTGTGCTTTTTGCGACCAATTCTGGAAGTAATTTTGATGTTTATTCCCTTTGTAGTTTAAATTGGGATGATCCTTCCAACCTGGGTTATATGTTTGCGAGTACAGGTTGTATTGGTTCGGGAAATTCCCTCTTATAGCATTCACATACTCTATATATCCTTCTTGTAATGCCAGAAACTTATTAGTTGGATGACTTGTGTTTGAACATATTCAACATGCTTTCACTTATGCCTATCCAACTACAATTTGTCTCATAAAAGATGTTAATTCATCTAACGATGTTCAATAGATGAATTACTTACCTCGCTTACTTGTCAGGCATTATTGCAAGTGTCGAATTGTTTTGTGCTAGTAGCCATCCATATAAGTATGATCCTGGCTTCAATTGGAGTCTTCTCATAAAGTGCGCCACCACTCGCTGCATCAACCAAACTCCTCTCCATTAGTAATAGTACTTTATAGAAATATTAGATGATAAGTTGCTCTAGTATGTTGTGGTGTGGACAACTAGCATATAACTTCTTGAAATGCTCCCAGTACTCGTAAAGAGATTCTCCATTATGATGCTTGATGTCACAAATCTCCTTCCAATAGTTTTGATCTTTGAGGCTATAAAATATTTCTCTAAGGAAAACCTCGTGATCTCTAACCACGTATGTACACTTCCAATTGGTATATCAAACAACCAATCCTTTGCTACATCCTTGAGTGAGAATAGGAAGCCCTTATTGTGATCTGTTCATTCATCACCTAAAAAGGCTTTATGCTTAAAAAAACCACATCGAGCTCCTTGAGATGTTTATATACATCCTCACCAGTAATACCATGAAAGTTAGGTAATAAATGTATTAGTCTAGAGTATAACTTAAAGGTAATATGTTCAATAAAATTCGAAAATGTTATGCATAATGAGCTTTAAGTTAAATCAGACACAACCAACTCCCTCAGAGTCTTCGAGTTTGCCATCGTGTCTTCAGACTCAAATTCTGATTCTTCTACTAAAGTTGATATTGCTTCCCTATGCAATTTCTGTAATGTTCTCTCAATCTCTAGATCAAACTACACAAGTTTTCTACAAGGAGATGTGGTCACTACCATACGCCAACATTAATAACTATTTAAAAATTAACAACTAGCAAAAAGAAACAATTATAAACAAATATATACATAAAAAACTAACAAAAATCAAAAACAAAAATTATACTACCACACTTCCCACTCCAAAATTTGATATCACATGTCAAGTGCACTGCAAAATTTACTTGACTCTTCACACTAAAATTTCTAGTTATGGTGAGTCGGGATCAAATCACAAGGAATGTTCAGTTAATTTCCGTAACAAAATTAATTAAAGGAAAATATAAAAGGTTTTTTAAAATTTTAGTAATTTATAAAATAAAATAAAAGTAAACTATGAGGAACAAGTTAAAACAAGTAATAAAAAATGATTACAGTATCAAATATAAGAAAGGTTTGGTTCTAGGGTCAATCTCAGCCTAAACATAATCAAGAATATTCCATCATCATAACGTCTTTGCACCTCTCTTCGGACTATTGATCTAAGACTAACAATGCGCTCTAATAATCCCAATTTTCCCTTACGTTTTGTTTAATTATGATACGATCATTAATTAAACCTAACTATTAAATAACCTAAGATATAATCTCTAGATTCAACTTATCAGTGACATAACAAAGTAGAAAATGATCAATATAGGCAGTAACCTCATATGTTCAGGTTATCTAACCTATGTTGTTCCTAAAGATATAGGATCATTACACACTACTAACACATATTAAGTGTAACAATTAAGGATTAAATTCGACATTATAGTAACAGGTTCAAAATGGAACAATCAAAATAACATATTGGGATCATCTATCCAAAAATCAATTCAGTCAGTACAAACAACACAATAATAAGAGTATTACAACGTTAATAAGATGAAATAGCTTAATCATGACTTGACTTTGATATCCCAGTTGAACCAGCGTCAGGAAGTTAGCCTTCCATCTCCATCTCCAAGCTTTCACTGTCGGGCATCCTCTCCATCACCACTATTAGTATTGAAGAACAAAGAAAAACTGAAGAGAAAATAAGAGAAAACACTGTTAGTTGGGTTATGACCTAAACATTCCTCTTGCCATCACATCCTTTTCCTTATGTAGTAAAAATTTAGGATTAAGCTGAAAGACACCTGGCCATTAATAGGACACCTGGCCTTCTTACGCCTGTGAATTACTTCTCACAGATGTGAGAGCACCTCACGAGTGTGACTAAAGTCACACCTATGAGTAGCTTCTCATAGCTGTGAGAAGCATTTCTACCTTAGTTATCATAGGAATGCTGCTAGAAGCTGGCTTTACCATAAGAAAGCATGGGTTGTCAAGAAAATGCATGGGTATTGGTCGTGCGTCATAAAGCTACAAAAATAATTAGACTAAAAATATAGCTAATGATAAGTCTAGATCAATCCTATAGAGATTAATTCCAATTACTTTCCTAAATTATTTGTATAAGTAAAACAAGGGGGTTTTTGGTTTGAAGCAAATTAGAAATCAAAGTAAAATTAAATCTATAAAAACAAATAAAATTAAGCAGCAGTAAAATGATAAAATTGATGAATAAGTTGAAATATAGTCCTTTGATTTAATCTTGGCCTAAGTACAATTTCATAGATGTCGTTGAATTATCGCCTTTACTCCTTGCCTAAGACTATTAATCATGAACCAACAATGAGCTCTATCAATTCGTGTTTTTCCTTAGGTTTTAGTTGATCAAGAAAAGCTAGCTAATTAACCATAACTATAAGGAACCTAGAACAATCTCTTTATGTTTATTTAGACAGCCGCATTATAAGTTAGAGAAACAGACCAATCTAAGTAACAATCTCACAAGCTTGAATTCTTTAACTTATGCTAGGTTATCTCTAACAATTTAATACCATTCGACCTTCAACACAACTACTACATATCACATTCAAGTTCTAGCTTTTTATGGAAAACGATCCAATAGAGCATTAAAATCATTCTTATACAATACCCAATTAATCCATACAAGATAACGTAAACAATCCAAAAAGAGGTAAAGAAAATAATAAACAACAACAATTTGCTTAATGTGCTCCTCGACCTCGATTGCACCTCTGAACCGGTTTTAGGAAGATAGCCTTCCATCTCCATCTTCAAGCTCTCACTATCAACCATTCTCTTCATTGCCACTATCGGTGTTGAAGAATGAAGAAAAATCAAAGAGAAAATAAGATAAAAGTGTTTTCGACTAGGTTTATCCCAATCTCCATTCTACCGTCACACACTTTTCCTTATGTAGTAAAATTTAGGTCTAAACTGAGGAACACCTGGCATTAATAGAGACACCTATCTTTCTCAGCCCGTGAGTTAGGTCTTATGGGTGTGAGAGCATCTCACGGTCATGTATGACCATGCTCCTCTCATGACTATGAGAGGTACTACATAGGTGTGAGAAATTTATGTCGTGAGATTTCTCCCTTCTTTTTGTTTTTCACTTGACATTCTATCTTGCCTTTTTCCTTCTTTGTCTTCATGCTCCATGAATCAATAGAATATGGAAATTGGGAAGATTGCTTTAATGGATATACTTTCGGGTCACTTTAGCTCCTTCACTTCCAAAATGTACCTAAGATCAAATATGAGAGAAAGTGAGTACCCTAAGCATTTCTAAGGCACTAATCACTAAGCGTAGTATATCAAATAAATCAACATTTAATCACATATTAAGTTCCCTCACACTTAGCTTTTGACCATCTTCAAGAAAATCATTGAAATTAAAGTCACAAACTAAAACTTTTAATCATTTTCCATATGTCTTAAGAATAGATAACCATAAGTAAAGATGAATGACTTTCAGAACCTATAGGAATAACTCAACATTCAAAGCTTCTACTCATGATCAATCAACATTCATTACCTTAAAAACTAAGTAATCTAAAGGAAGACTTGAAAAAAAGGTATTTAAACAAGATATGTTACACTCAAACACCATTCATATTCACAACAATTAATAAATTTGCATATCATTTCATTTCTCCACCACTAAAAGTTACATGCATAATCATAAATCAAAGTACTGTTCTAGGGTTGTAATATGGGTAAGTGTAAGGTGAGATATATTTTAGGTGATGTAGCAAAAAAGCCATCAAGCTAGTGAAGCAAATGTAACACTCAATGAGATATCAATCGCATAAGTTACATTCATTCAGAACTGGGTACCATCAGCCATGAAGAATGCAATAACTATGTTTCACAACTCAATTCAGATCTCACACCATAAGTCACATAAACATTACACAAAAAGTGTTCCATCCAAAACAACATCCACCTCATATGCAATATATTCAAACACCCAATCAATACAACTTAAGGAAGATAAACTATGAATTAATAACTTTACATAAAAATTATATTTCCTCCTTGATGCTTTTATTTAACTCACTCTTTTTCTTTATTTTAATTTTTTTTCCAAATATAACAATGATAGAAGCTATACCAATATGGGATTCATAACATGGCATATTAATAAACATAACCAACCTATATGTATGTATAACCCCATGCCTAGTCTTTTGTATAATCACATTCATTAAGAATTAACAAATGCTCCACTAGCTTTAAGGCTTGGTTAAGGCATTGGTCAGGTGCATGTAATATGATTTATACAAAAGAAAAGGGTAATAAAGCTCAAAGCGGTTAGCAAAGGAAAATTCGTATGATTGGGTAGGTTATTTGGCTAATGTAGCTCGTAATCAATAAATGATGCCTATTCATTTTCACAAAAATGCATGTGATAAAAATTTGGTTTCGAATAGAAAATAAAAGCAAAGTAAGAATCTATATGTCATGAAGGTCACACATAACAAATGATAGTAAGACTGATATGAATGTGTAAGTATAATATGGCTCAAAAGCTTACTAGTTTTTGTTTACCACTAGTCACCACTCTTCTAAGAATAATGCACATTAACTAATCTTAAGAACAAAAGTACATTATAAGGTTTCCATGTATTTTCTAGTCAATTCACACTATAATTATAACTAAACATTCTTAAAAGCAGTAGAAAATTAAAATTTTTTTATTTTTTTCGATTTTGAAAACTACCTAAGAATTCACATAAGCCACAACTAAGCTCAAAGCATATATAAAAGCTAACAACAAACTAAGATCCCCACCCCCACACTTAAAACTTACATTGTCCCCATTGTAACCCAAATGCAAGAAATGGAGCATTTAGGGAAAATAGCAATTATGAAAACGTAAAGAGAGAGAAATCAACTTCCCTTAGGTTGCCTGCCAAGTAGTGCCTTTGTTTACTGTCGTTAGCTCAACTCCATGTTGCTCAGTCTTCATAATAAGAGTTTTCTAATCCTATCACTTCCACATCCTCCACTAGGAATCCTTCAGATAAAGGATTAAATTGATGAAAATTGACTTTGAATTTCTTGTTTGTCTATAAGCTTTCAGTTTCAGCTGCACTATGTTAAAACACATTAGTAACAATACAAGGTCTAATCCAACGAGAATCCAATTTGCTTGGGAAAAGCTTAAGTCGTGAATGGTGGAGTATAACTTTTTGTCTATGTTTGGCCCCATATCCGGACCCCAACTTGCATGCAAAATATCTTAATACGTAAGTTATCTCCCAAAGAGAACACCTTGACCATTATCAGATTAGCTTCTCAAACCCCTCTTTTCTAGTCTCAGCTCAGCTCTTAGAATAGTCAACTAGTCCATTCCTACCTTTCAACCTGAATCCTTCAATGATCAGCGTGGGTGAGTCCTCTCTTTACCCATATACTTGCTTCGAGGCTATTGGCAAACTTCTCTTATAAGCATCCAAACTAGGGTTTCTTTGGATAGATATAAAGAGAACTTCAAGGACTACAATTTTCATGAGGACCTCAAAGACCAACTTTATCTTCTGAAGGGTTGAAAGTGGGACAGAAGATACGTGGCGAATAGTGACCCAGACGACAGCATGAGTAGTGTCACAGTCGAAGTCTAGGAAACATAGACGATATTTTACAAATGTCGTAACTTTTTCTAGGGGATCGGTTCAGGGTATTCTTTATACGGTTTGAAAGAAGATTTCAAGGTCTACAACTTCTATGAAGACCTCAAGGGTCAATTTTATCTTCTAAAGGGGTCAACAATGGGACAGAAGATACGTAGTGAACAGTAACACAGACGAAGTCTGTGAACAGTGACACAGACGATCCTATCTTCTATGTTTTATCTTCTGGGTTTTACTCTACCCATCCTTACACTCTCCCATTTCTCCTTGCTTCTGTGTTCTGACGTCATCACAGAAGATACTTATACTCTTAAATCATTATCGTCTAAAGTCTATGAACAGTAACACAGACGAAGTCTATCTTCTATGTTTTATCTTTTGGGTTTTACTCTACCCATCCTTACACTCTCCCATTTCTCCTTGCTTCTGTGTTCTGACGTCATCACAGAAGATACT
>JAOSBN010121766.1:0-33159 GCA_027563595.1 Erythroxylum suave | reverse complement strand
GATTGTTTAACAACAAAATAAACTGAAGTAAAGGATAGAAAGTAGACACTGCGATTTTTATACTGGTTCACCCCAAATCATGGGCTACGTCCAGTCCTCAGAGTTCGTCTGAGTGTTTCACTATACTCTAAACAATTACAAGTATTCTTTCTTCCCTTCCAAAGCCTCTTCAAGTCTCTTACAAAGTATTCTTTCAGCTATCTTAGCCTCTCCAAGTTATCTGCCTTTTCTTTCTCTCACTAGAAAAAGATATTGTGAGCTATTGTTACAGTAGGTTTAGCTCTCTCAATATTGCACTACAGAATTTCACTTTTCTAAGTAAGCACTCAAAGATCACTGATTTCTCAAAATTGTAAGACTCGTAAGATTTGTCAGATCCGTAAGGTTCATTAGCTTCTGAAATCTTTGACTATGACTAGTATTTATAGCCTCAGTCTCTAACTGCTTCTTGATTCTTGATAACCGTCATTTAGTTGAGTTCTGTAACTAACTCCAACTAAGTAACTGTCTGATGTACTTCTGTATCTTCATTGTATCGTCTATTTTGTCTTTGCATCTATATTGTCTTACGTCTGCATTGATTTTGCATCTGTGTTGTCTTGCGTCTGTATTGTCTTTTGCATCTATATTATCTTGCATCTGTGTTTTGACTTGCGTCTATATTGTCTTGCGTCTGTGTTGACTTCGTGTCTGTATTATGTTTACGTCTGTGTTTTCTTTGCGTCTATATTGTCTTGCATCTGTATTGACTTCGTCTGTGTTCTATTCTTCGTTTGCACACTTAACACACTTGTCAAAACATTCATTTGTTTCTAACATTAATATTATTTAATTATCATCAAAATTGATCATCCTAAAGTCCTCTTGACTTAACAGGTAGCCAGATTGAACTTCCTATAATCAATACACACTCACGAACCTGTGATGTTCCTAGTAGAAATCTTTTCACCATGTTCATTCTCTATCACTGTCATGCCACCCTTGTTAAACACACACTATACTGGACTCACCCACTTACTATCTGAAATGGGGTAAATAATCCTCTCATCCAAAAGCTTCACTACCTCCTTCTTCACAACCTCTTGAATGTTTAGATTTAACCTTCTCTATCTTTCCCTCATAGTTTTATAGCCTTCTTTTAAATTAACCTTATGCATTACCATATTGGGGCTAATCCCCCTAATATTAGAAATTTGTCACCCCATGTCTCTCATCCTCGTCTTAATGGTCTCCACCACTTTCTCTTATTGCTTACAATCTAATTGGCTCGAGATAATGATGGGTAGGGTATGGTTCCTTCCTAAAAAGGTGTATCTCAAGTGGGAAGGTAAGGGTTTAAGTTTTAAAGTGGAGGGGCATAATAATGGAAGATAGTGTGGGTGTACCTATTCTCACATAATTCATCCTCTTTCACACTCTCATCCTTGTGCATTTCAATAAATTCATCAACTTCCTCTTCATCCTCCTTCACACACTCATACACAACATCAATTTTCATACATGCATTACCATCCATCAGTTTCTTCAAAGATTTTAACATACTAAATTCAACCTGCTCATCACAAATTCTCGACGTAAGTTTCCCTTCACGTACATCAACTAATGCCCTACCAGTACTCATAAAGGGTCTACCCAAAATCAGAGGATGATTTCTATCAACTTGAAAATCTAACACTACAAAATCAACAGGAATAATAAATTTGTCCACTTTTACCAACACATCTTCTACAACTCCAAATAGCCTTTTGATGGATTGATCAACAAGTTGAATTAGCATGGATATTGGCTTGACCTCTCCTAGTCCCAATTTCCTTAAATAAGACAAAGGCATCAAGTTAATACTTGCACCTAAATCACATAAGCATTTAGAAAATTCAAAGTCACCAATAACACATAGAATAGTAAAACTCCTTATATCTTGTATTTTTAAAGACATTTGGCTTGCTATGATCAAACTACAATTTTTCGTCAAAGTTATCGTCTGATTATCTTCCCAAATGTGTTTGTGTGTAAGTATGTCCTTTAAAAACTTCACATACTTGCGCATGCACTCCAAGGCTGCTAACAATGACAAATAAATCTGAAGCTTCTTTAGTTTCTCTAAAAACTTAGAAAAATGAGTGTTAACTTGATGTTGTCTCACCCTTTGTAGATACGAAAGTTTAGGCTTGTCAGGTGGTGGTTGTATATAAGGCCTTTCTTCTTCTTTCTCTTCTTCTATATCCTTACTTTTTCCTTTTTCTTAGCTATTGTTTTACACATTTGGTTCCTCCACCTGCTTACCACTTTGAAGTTTAATAGCCTTGAGTTGTTTCCTTGGGTTAGCCTCAGTATTGCTAAGTAGGCTACCTGTAATTCTAAAAGATAAAGCATTAGCAGGTTGGCCTACTTGGACCTCCAAGTTGTGGATAGATGAGGCATGATTCTTCACAATCTGATCAAGCTTTTCCTCCATCCTCTTTTGACTTTCCTCCTAGCTCGAAAACATCCTATTTTGGTTCTCTTCCTGATTTGCTAGTTTAGACCCCAAAACATCCATTAGCTTGTCCATTTTGCTCTCCACAGAACTAAGTTGGTCTTGCTGAAATCCAAGAGGTCCCTACGGTCTTGCTTGGTCACTTATATTGTTAGTGCTCCAAAAAAATTTTGGGTGGTTTTCACACATCGAATTATAAGTATTAGAGTAGGAATTATTATCTCTTTGTAGTTGGGCCAAGTAATTTACCTGTTCTGTACCACTGGCTCCTAATAAGAAACATTCAACTGAGTCATGATTGTTTTGCCCATATAACTCACATTGTAATTGCATAGCTTTAGCTATAGATGAAGATGCCCCTTGTATTTTGCTCAACTGCTTAGTAAAGGTTGTGATCTGTGCCTGTAAAGTTAAAGCGGAGTTAATCGGGATCATACCTTTTTGCTCCTTTTGCCCCTATCTACTCCTCTCACTTGACCATATACAACTATTGCTTGTCAATTCTTCCAAAAGGTCATGAGCTACATCAATAGTCTTTCTCATCAAAGAACCTCTAGCAACTGCATCTTTGATTCCTCTTGTGCTCTGATTTACACCATTATAAAATGTCTGCAACAAGACCTCCCTCTGAAGGTTGTGGTGGAGACAAATTCTCTATAATTCTTTAAACCTCTCACATCCTTCATATAAAGACTCCCCATCACTCTGTTGAAAATTTGTGATTTTCTTTATGATTATTATTGTCTTCATCAATAGGAAGTATTTAGCGAGGAATGCTTAGGCTAGTTATTCCTAAGTAGTGATTTGTCCTGAACTAAGTGAGTTATACCACACCTTTGCTCAATCTCTTAAAGTGAAATAAAGCAACCGAAACTTCGCAGCATCATTAAACATCCCATTAATTAAAAAGGTGCATAGTTCTCCAAAAATTTGCAATATGGGCATTGTGATCTTCGTTGGATAGCCTATAAAATATGTTGAGGAGTGCCAACTTGATCTCAAAATTATTAGCTTGAATCACTAACCTTGCAATTCCTTAAGGACTAAAACTTGGCCACACAAAGTCCATCAATGCCCTCTCATCTCCTCCTTACTCTCCTTTTTTTGCCATATTTCTTTGTATAATGCCTTGGTGCTTCGCTCTTCTTTACTCTCACTCATGTCTTGTGATATCAGATAACTCTTCGTCACTAAATTCAATTAGTCTTCGCATGCTCCTTATGTTTATGCACCTATAAATACATAAAGAAAAGTATCAAAAACTTTTAAAGTAAAGTAACCCAAAATAAACAAAATGCTAAAAAAATAATCCTCGACAACGGCACCAAAAACTTATTGATTGCTAAATAGACTACTAATTTTACAGTCAAAACTGCAAGTAGCCGAGTCGTGACTTGTAGTAAGAAGTGGATATCAATCCCACAAGGATTGTACTTAGGCACCACTTAATTCAGATTGATCTTTGTTTAAGAACCAAATTTTTTATGGAAATAAACTAGAAAAGTAAATTAAATTAAACAACTAACAATGCACAAATGATAACACGAAAACGCAAAAACTTGGAATTCAAGATTTTAGCAATCAGATATCACTTTTTCCCTATCTTATCTCCCTCTTACTTTGTTAATTGAATTGTATCTCAACTAAGACATCTTGATGTATTGATTACCCTCTCTTAAGATGTAATCAATTGTCCCTAGCCAAATTAAATAGAGATGATTAAACAATCTCCTAATCTACAAAATCAATCCACCAATTCAACTAGATATTAAGTTATCCTATGGGTGATCAACTCTCTCTCTAACTAATCAATTAACTTAATGAATGTAAATCTATAGAATGCCAATTCTCATTGTACAACCCTACATAAATTACGCTACTCAATCTCTCAATATGTTGCAAGGTATAAGTACATCATTCATAAAAAACATCATTCATTAAAATCAACAACATAGGAGTTCAACAAGAAGTTCAAAAGTAATCTTTATAAATAAATTACCCACTCTTAATGTCATTAACATCCCCAACAATCAAATAATCCATCATACAAATGCTAGAAGAGAAAAGAAGAAAGAAAACTAAATGAATCAATTGTGTTTTTACTCAAGGAGGTAAGTCACGCTCAAAAATCTATTTATAGTAACAAAAATCTAAAAATAAATAAAACCCGCATGTATCTTCAGGTTAGACATCCCACAATCATGGGAATGGGTTCTTTTCTTATAAATCCTCTAGTTCTCTTCTCCTCTCTTGGTCTCTAGCTTAATCTCAAAGGTGGCCACCCTCCATTCTTACCTTAAATCACATAAAAGATAAAAGAACAATAATGAAGTTCAAACTAGAACAACAATGTAGAACAAACTAACCAAAAACATACAAAATAAATCCTAAAACACAATAATAATAACCTATTATGCAAGAATCACATGTCAAATATTTAGAAAAACGTACACTAATCCACAACTATCATGAGGACATCTCCTTTTCAAATCCTTATAGCATTTCCATGCTTCATAAAGTGACTACCGATCAATTTATTGGAGATTTATAATTTCCTTTATCAACCTTTTCATCTTGTTTAAGGGGAACTATTTGTCTAAAAATGCACACACCAACTGCTCCCATATTATGATGTTTGATAGGTTTAAGAAGTGATTCCATGCTTTGGCTCTATTCTTTAGTGTAAATGGAAAGAGCCTCATCCTAATAGCATCTTTCGATATTCCATGATATCGAAAATTATCACACATTTCTAGAAAATTTACCAAATGGATGTTAGGACCCTCATTCCTTAACCTATAAAACTACTCATTGATTTGTAGCATATTTAACAAATCTAACTTAATCTCAAATGATACTGCTTGCACTGGACATTGAATGATGACTTGATGTGTAGCATTAAACCAGGTCTCATTAAATCCATAAGGGTTTGTTGTTGGTCTCCTTGATTGAATTCTTCTGCCATTATTTCTTTGGTCCCTTCTTGGGGTCTTTCTCTTTGAATTGTTTGTCCTAGTCATATGATATCAAGTTCTAGAGTTTCTGCATTCTTGATTGAACTCCAAGATCTTGTGATCATGCCATCACATGGACACAATAAAGATGAAAAAGAAATTCCTTAAAACAAAGGAATTTGATTACTCTTAAACTAACTCCTTGACAACGGTGTCAAAAACTTGTTGAGCAAGTTTTACATATTGTAAAACCATTAATATTCTCAAAAATATATAGATGTAATGAGGTATTGATGCCACAAGGAATTAGCTAAAACTAAATGAACCTAACTTTGGCTAAGGTTTAAAAATATGATTTAAATGAAAGCAAAAATAATCAGAAAATTAAACAATCATATGAGTTAGGTGGAAATGTAATTCAGAAATTAACATAATCAAATCAAATTGATCACTTAATGATGGAGTTTCCATAATAAAATAACAATGGTTAATTATGAAAGTATAGGATTCATTATATCGCCATTTTGCTACCATAACCATTTTTTATTCAATTGGTATTGATCCTAGATTTCTGAATGGTTGATTACTCTCTCTCAAAACCTAATCATTTGACCCCAATTAATAATCCCTAATTGATTCTGAAATTCTATATTCGCAATCTCTCAGTTAACAAAATCATCCTAACATTTTCAACTAGTTCTAAAGCAATCTTTCGAATAATTGGGATCTCACACAAGATCTCTCTTCATATGATTATCGATTTAATATTTGCATGATTTACTAGGTTATTAACTCTCATTACCCAACCTAATCAAATTACTATGGTCTTGACCTCTTGATTTATTGTCAAAGTATAGGCAAACACAGATATGACAAAACCCAAAACATTTCATTAAAATAAAAAACAATCAAGACATAAAATGAGTCTAAAACAATTCCTAATATGAAATTATAACATCATCAACGTGTAAAACATTCTCAATACAAGTTCATACATCAAGATAAAGGAAATAGACAAAAGAAAGAGAGTGAAACTTGATTAGATTGGTCTGAAGTTAGCTAGATAGTTGCTGCTCCTCTTTCTTCCTTCTTGCTCTTCCTTGCTTCTTTCTCAATTTGGTAAGATAGACGCTTGGTGTTTTTTGGGTCTTTTTATGTTCTTAAATAGTTAACATATTACTTAGGGTTAAATTTAGGTCTTACTCAGGTCATACTGTTGAAAATTAGCCTCCAAATATTTAAAAAAATAAAAAATCCTATGTCTGGCGAGTGTTTGTCACAACTGTGACCCAGTATAAAATTCTCTGCCACAACCGTGACACTCCAATCATAATTGTGACCTTGGGGAGTATCACAACCATAACACACATTTCACAATATTGACCTTACCTTTTAGGCCAAGCTTGCTTAAACTTCCTTTAATCTTCATTTATCTAGGTTCATACACTAAAAATACATTAAAACTGTAATAACCTATTTTCTATACTAAGGGTTAGGACATAGGATCCTAGACTATGGTACATGAGAAATAGCATTCGAAAATTATTAGGTGCATTGCATTCACAAGCATATCATTAGAATACAAATATGAATTATGATTTTTGTACACATTGCAAAGACTGTATAAACACTCAATTGACATATTCTGGGGTATAAAAGGTTTTAAATGACCATGATATGAATTGCGAATTGTTATGTCTAAATTTTGATCTAATGGTTTTCGATTATTAATTTGGATTTTTTTGTTACAATTGAGAGATTTATGAATATATTTGTATTTTTGGACTAGAAAAAATGCCAAGTGGTAAGACAAATTGACACATGTAGAAATATTAGGATGACTAACCCTATAAATTGAGTGGCACTTGGCATTAGGATTAATTGAAAAATGTCTTGGGGGATTGAGTGACTAATAGATTGGAGATTGAGAGACAAATGGACTAAGCAATTAAATGACATTGGGTACCATAATTAGCAGACATTAACTTAGTTCTTTATGTGGTAAGTGTCATGAGAAGCGTTATAACACTCACCATGCTTTTAACCACACAATTAACCCATGACATATACATTGAAAGACCATCTTTCAATTGTCTTTCATTTTTACTACATGCTCTCTTCTTATTTCTTCTCTCCATTTCATGACACTCTCACCCAACCATCAACGTTGAGCTTTGCTATCATCCTTCACTTTGCAACTCCACATATTTTGTTGTCTTCTCTTTAATGATAAAAACCCAGCCTATTCTACCTTGAAAGATTGATGATTGTGTAAGTGGAGGAGCTAGGTTTACTTGATGATTTAAGAAGGTTTGACCTAAGTAAGTAAGTAACATATTAACCTTCATGGGTTGTTTTAATAGAGACATATATGATGATATTTTAGAGATAGATTGATGGTGTTAATGGTGTATGATGTGTGCTAGAACATTGGTAAAGAAATGTATACATTCATGATCTATTTTTGTGTAAATGACTAATAAGAATTTATATATTGTTATATGGATGATATTGAGATGGAATTGGTGAAATGATAAGGAATTGAAGTCCAAATGATAAATTATGAAGAAGATATGTTTGATATAGGATGTAAGGGTTAAAATCTGGAAAATTTTGAAGAGAAAGGATGAAGGAATTTTCGAATTACATAACCTATGATCGTGAGGAAATAGAGAGAAATGTTTGGCTGACACATCCCACGATAGTGGGAAGTCCTGCATAATTGTGGGAAATGCATTAAAAGTGAAATGTTATCCTTTTTGTGATGTTTGAATCAACTAATGATAAGTTACTTTACTATGGTGCGTTTAGACTTTATTGAGCCTTGAAATGAACCTAGTTTGATGCTTGATTAGTTGGTTAAAGGTTTGATAAATTTATATTGTTAATTGAGGTTATAACATAAGAATGGATTGTTGATATCAATGTGTTCAAAGTCTGGAAAATTATGAGAGTTCTAGGAATGAATGTGTTCTTATGATGGTAAATGTGATCTAATGGATATGGAAAAGTTGTATTAGGTATAAATGAATGAAAAATTAGATACTGTATGATTATAAAATGCTAGAAAAAGGAGTGATGAATGTATGATTGATGATTATAGAATAATCAAGTTTCTTTAAAGTGTAAACCTAAGTGCAAAGTAGTTATATCCAAGTGATAATGTTTGAATGATCAAGATTGTGATTAAGGATACATACTCGGGAAAGTCAATTGAGCATGCATTAATCATAACATATATACGTATGTGTATGATCGAATACTTATATGATTGAGCAATCGAGTAATGTATAAAAGTGTGTGTATTACATGAATTTAGACGCTCAAAGTGAACGCTAACATCCAGACATTGCCGGCTTGTCAAAGCATTACCTATTTGGAGCGTACTGTGAGTCAACCTAGATGTTTCTCACTAGGATTGATTGTATCTACTTAAATTTCAATTATTAAACTGTTATTGATGTGAATATGATAATTTCAGATAGTGATGGTCTGAAGAGTTTGATAATTGAGATTGTATTAGAAGTGTTTCCTAATTGAATGTGAATTGGGAAAAATAAGTGTACTCAACTAAATATTGAATGTTGGACTAAGATCTGATGAATATGTAAAAAATGACTATGCATAATGAATAAATTTTATTGATGGCATATTTTGTGATATGACGCATCAAATTATTATGTATAATTAGATAAAGGAGTTGTGAACAGAGTGACCATAGAAAAAGAGCTTAAACTTAGAATGCATATAAAGAGTCACAGGCTCAGTATATAAATGAGCCCGACATCCACAATAGGTATGGATAATTATTAGTGAGCCGATATCCACAGCAAATTCAAGATAGTTAAAAAGGTGCTCGGTCACAATTAAGTAACAATGAAAGTGGAGTCACATGTGCATTTTCATATACAAATTGATATATGTTATATGAATGATTGAAATGAATTAATTGTACTGTTCTGAAATGAAATGTGAAATAGTGTATACAAATTGTATTTGTTGAAGCATGATGAAATGTGAATTGAATGAAATGAGGATTTGACCTTTTGAATACTTTTGTTATATATATGATGCCATATTAAGTGAATGTGATTGCTCTAACATGTTGCTTTCATAGGGTATGTTTTAGAGTGTCCTAAGGATGTTCGGGCATGTGCTCTGTGGAGGTGGGGTGTTACAAAAACACCTCATGGACATAAAATTAAGGTCCAACATCATGTCCTAAACCACATAACACTTAAAAACATAAACTCGCAATTACATTAATATAATGCTAACCCTAAACATGTGCTAATCATCTAATCAACACCTCTCAACACATTAAAACACCTACCAAAACATAATAAAAATTAAAAACTATCAAGAATAAAGCAATAAACAAAATGAGCAATTTATAAAAAAAGGTCAAGTAGGTTAATAAAGCAAAACGAGTAGTGCCTTGAGTAGGATGAATAATACGAAAAGTGAAAAAAAATTTTAGCACTATAATATAGCATTAGAATTTTGTTATTTTTGATAATCCTTATAGATTCAAATTTGCTTCTTCAACAACTTCTTTTAAGGAAATCATACTTTCATCGTAAGTTCATCAAAAATGCACTGAAATCAAACTCACATGTCTCATCTTTGCAAACAACCTCCTATTATTTAGTGGGGCTGATATATAATCTATCAACATTATGAGACACGCCCTGAATTTGTTCTCCAAATGGTCCAGTCTCAAAGTTAATATTGAAAAACATAGTATGGCATATCTTCATATGTGAGAGAGGTAGTTGAACTAAACATAATTATGGGTTTAAGTATTTAAGTCCCTTCTTTAAGATATTTAGGACTACCAATAACTACCTCTAAGCTAAAGTATTTAGACTACATTCCATTACTTAAGAAAATCAAACCTAAAGTGAATTTATGGCAATATAGACACCTCTCCTATGCGCCATGATCACACTAATCATTTATGTTCTCAGTAGTTTGCACCACATTGGAAAACATATGTAGCCTTGCGAAATAAGATAATGAAGGAAATTGATAGGATGATGAAAGTGTTCCCATAGTCTGGAAATACCATAACAACCCTAGAGTGAGCTGACCACCCCTAAGAAACAAGGTGGTCTTAGTATTTCACCTGTTTTTACATGCAAAGAGTTTGAATATGAAAAAAAATATGGCAACTCCTTATAGATAAAGAAGGACTCTAAACTGAATGGATCCATGCTTTCCACCTCCAATACCTCAATTTTTGGCAGATTGATTTTTTTAACCAATTCTTTAGGATGTTCAATCAGTTAATAAAGTTTAAGGAATATGATATACCCCTTCATCAAATGTAGAGCAAGAGAAGGAGAAATATGTGTGTTTGGTATGACAATTGGCTTGAAGTAAGTCCCCTCATCAACAATCCAAAATTTTCTTTCTTGAGAAATAAGATACCACTGGATGCTAAAGTTTCATCTCTTATCATGCATGATGAATGGTCTAGCCATTTTTGAGGTTTTGTTTATAATAGCTGAACACCTACCACAACTAGGGGATAGAAGCAATGTAAATAATATCTACTGGTTGCCAAACCCACAAGGAACCTTTATAAATGCAATATATCATACAATATTCAGAAGTGGTGAAATGGAAGTGTCGTGGTACTACCTATTGCAGAAAATTTCTTTTAATACAAAAGGTTTGGTAACCACTTAGTTAGTGACTAAGAATAGGCTAAGGACTAAATGTAAATGGTTTGCACCTACAGATACTTATGCCTACTTTGTCTTAAGGCTGATGAATACATAAACCATTTATTATTTGAGTGTGAATATTTAAAATCCATTTGGAGTTAAGTCGCACACATGTTAGGTGAGACAAACCATAACTACAATTAGTGCCTCTCCTTGTATTGGGTGATAAACAATTCCAAATTTGGTGAAGAGAACAATATCCTCTTTAAAATAACTTTTATCACCATTATATACATGATTTGGAAAGAAATCAAAAGCAAGTTTTATAAACAAATACAGGAAGACAAATACGATAAAATTCTAAAATGGATTCAAGCCATTATAATTGCCAAGAAAGTTGAACACCTTTTAACTCCTCATATGAAAATTTCATAGAACTTATGACATACTACTAAGATAATGTCTTTATTTTCTATATTAGAGCTCAATGGACGTTGGCAATGTAGATTCCAATAGTGTGATTCATAACTAGCATTCTAAGCTAGATCTATATTGTTATGGTTGTACCTTTGTAATAGTTCCTGTTATAGTTAATATATAATTCTTCCAATTTTACAAAAAGAAACTTCATTTAACTAATTTCCTTATCTATTCTTTTTTTAATCTAACCTCTTTTATATACTAAAATTTCATTTATTAATGATAACATATGTTTTAAAGTTTAGGGAGGATTTGACAAAAACTATTGTTGTATAAGCAATACCACATAAGGATTGATGTGTTTAATGATGAGTGGAGATAGGGAAATTGAACAAAAAATGAAGAAAAAGCTAGAAAATAATGTATGACATTGTCATGCATTAAGCAAAAAGGGATTGGTTGCTCTTTAACATGATCATGGTTCCCTTGCTTAATCGTTATAGAGAGTTAGAGCAAGACCAAGCACAATTGTTCAAAGAGCATTTATAGGTCATGATTTTTTTGTAATTTTCATAGTTCAAAGCTAATTTTGGAATAAAAACTTGAGAAAAAAACCTAGATAAACTCCTAAAAGGCTCAAAAGTATATAAAGGAAGAGAAAAACAACAATTGGTAATTGAAAAACTTAAAAAGAGCTGATAAAAAAGGGTAAAATATGAAGAACAAATGTAGCGCCCCACTCCTATCTGACATGTACACGTACGCCCATCAGACGTTTATGCATACATGAGGAAATGGCATGCTAATTATATCACTTTAACTTATCTCATGGTATCATAAATTAAAAACATGAATACCAAAATATCTAAAACCCAAAACTTTCTCATTTCATCTCATAAACTATGATTTACAATGTAGCATTGCATTCAACTTCCATGTTTATAGAATAACAACCTATCAGAGTCCACAACTCTATCTATAAAACATGTTATGTACATGAGAAATTAACAAAAATTTTGTTTAAGTCCTTCAATCCCACCTAACTGACCTTTGAGCCATGTATTCTATCCAAATTTGTACTATATCTCTTTTAAGCTGCCTTATAAGCTAAGTCGCCATTCTCAAATCCTGAAAAGTCAATGTTACAATTTTGGTGAGTTTTATGAATTCAGAATGTTAACCATCCTCAATGGTTCACTCATATCACACATTAGAACAATTCATATAATCACATAATTCACATTTGTCAACATATATAGCATCACAAAATACCTTGGTCATAAGCTTTCACAGTTTTCATTCAACACAATTCATCAATACATTGCAATCATACATATCATGTGTATATGCCATGTTTGTGAGACTAACATTCGTTTATTACGTTGTTGTGACCGAGTGCCTTTTTCACTATTTTGTAGCCGATATGGATACCAGGCTCATTCATATTGTCCTCTATCCGTTGGGGATACAGGGCTCATTTTACATATTGAGCTAGAGGCTCTTACCATAGTCTAAGCTTTAAGTTATTTTTCACTGGCGACCCCAGTCACAACTGCCTTTATATTTTCATGCATTCATAAAATAAAATGCATTACACATATTCAATCATTATGTTCAATCAATCACATATGCATTCTCTTTCTCATTCACATTTGTCATCAGACCTTAGTGTGGCATTCAACATACAAGTTGAGAATCATTTATGTCAGTCAAATTCACATTCAACGAGTACTTCCAATATGTTATTCATACATCAAATGCCTCAGACATTCAATTTTTGGAATTAATATGTACAAATAACTTAATAATTCAATGCATAATCTACCAAACACATAATCAAGGTGAGACCATATTAGGTTACTCACAGTTGCCCCATTTAGCTTATTGCCTTAAAGTCTCGGCAATGTCTGGAAGCGATCACTATAATGGCTTCTCTATATCATGCAAACATATACATTTACACATTACTATTTTACACATTCATATGAATATTCAATCATACACACACACACACACACACACACACACACACACACACATATATATATATATATATATGTTATGTATAATGTATGTTCAACAACAAATTCCTGGGTATATTTCCATAATACACCTTAATCACCTCATTCAACATCAACTAAGTTCATCTGAGATCTCATTTAAGCCTAAATACCTCATATGGAAGCACCCTAGCATTGATTAGTTCATACATCACTCAAAAGACAACTTTTTCTTCTCATAGGTCTGGCCATGATCGTGCTTCCCAACGATCATGACAGAAACATTTTCTCATTAGTAGGCACGATCATGCACTAGGATGATTGTGACAGAACCTTCCCCTTACTAGGAGTGCCTGATCATGCACTAGCATGATCATGATAGAATTTTTCATTCATCAGGAGTGTACAATTGTTCACTAACACGATCATTCCATGCAATTTTCCTCCCCATTTGTCCGAAGTCAACATACATTTAAACATCAATATCACACCAAATTTTTAGAATTCATTACCTCCAACACAGCATCATTCCATACTAATTAAAATACCAAATTGATTGCGTACAATTATCAAACATCTAATCAATTGATTTAGCATCTTTAATTACGTATTATGATTCATGCAATCCTATCCTTTTTCTATAATAGCTCATTTATAGTATCAAACAATTCGTTGCCAAATTCCATCATTTGAAGTTGATAACCTTTTTATTTATACCTCAATTTCAATTCAATATTGTCTATACACAATTCGAACCTATGATTGATCATAAACACCAAAAATACACTATTTCTCTTACTCAAAACTCATAATTTATGAGTCCTTAAACACAAAAATAAGACATAACTCCATCCACCTCTTCATCCACACATCATCATCTATCAAACTCCATTGTTTAGAATCATTTATCTCTTAAATTTTTATCATCATAATTTCTTCTTACTAAAACAACCCATGCATACATCAACCCACAAAAATTAAAACATAATCTCTTTATTAGTGTTACCACCTACGTTGACACAAAATAGTTAATTTCATTATCATAATCATCAATCTCAAATTACTCATCATACACAACAACATATAGGACATTTAGCGATATAATTAAACGTCGCAAAAGAACAACAAATCTGCGTAAATTAGTATTTACAACAAAAAATTATCATCACCCAAATCGTCGCTAAATCCTGGTAGCAAAATAAGATCTGTGATATTTTCATGGAATCGTCGCGAAAACGTATTACAAAAATGATTTGTTGATAAAAATTATAAGTGACGATAAAAAAAACGTCATTAATTATTTTGTGCAACATTTTGATTTCGTAGATAAAACATTTACCTACTAAATCCTATATGTAATTGTTTTTGGTGATAATTTTATTTTTGTAGCAAAATAGTGTTAGCTACTAAGTTTTTGTTGTAGGGAAACATTTTTTGAGATGTTTCTTAAACGTAGGTAAAACTTTTTATACGATATTTACATTTTGTAGCTAATACGATTTTGTGATGATTTTATATTGTTAGCAAAATAGTTTTAGCTACTATTATTTTGTTGTAGCAAAAGGTTTTTAACGACGTTTTGTACACATAGCTAATGACCTTTCGTGAAGAAATTTTTAGTAGCTAATATTATTTAGTCACAAAATTTTTATTTTTAATTTAATAATTTTTAAAAACGAATTTATTTTAATTTATTACAATTTTTAGACTTTTGTGACGAATTTGTTTTGGTAACTAATATTATTTAATGACAAATTTTAATTTTGAATTTAGTAATTATTATAATTGTTAATAATGAATTTATTTTGAATTTATTACAATTTTTAAGATAGTATGAAATATTAAAATTATTCATTTTATAATTAATGTTAGTGACCTATTTTTTAAAAATAATAAATTGAAATAAAATAAACATATAAAATGGAATGCATTTTTAACAATAAAATATTTACACATCTTTTACAAACTAAGAGTCTTCATTTGACTCACTACCACTAACATAGGAAGAACCTAGCATTTGTTTAACTAATTTTTTAAGCTTATTAAGTTCTTTAATATTAGGACATAACTTAGTCCTCAGTGTCTTGTTCTCCTCTTGAAACATTATCAACAATGCCGGTTGTGACGAAGAGGTACCTCTAGGCTTACGGTCATACCTAAGACCTTTGATATGACCCAATCGTGTACCAAGGATATTGTTGCAAATGTCATCGACATTAGGTTAATTCCCCTCAGCCAATGACATCTAAATCACTCCTGCATGTTGTCCTCCAATTTAAAGTAAAAAATTGAGTTAACTAAAAAATAATTGCTTATTATTACATAGAAAAATAAATTGTAATATTAATTTATTTGTACTTACATAATTACTTTGTGCCTCTTCAGACATCCAACCTTGACCTTCCTTGTAGTGTGTGTGCTTGTACAGTGTGATCATATTACACCCTTACCCTTGGAGTTCTGTTTGACTCTATAATATGATTTTAAAAAATTATAACCAATTAGAATTTATTGTATTAAAATAGAATAATAAATAGAAAATGTTACACTTACTAATTCTTATCGGACAACAACCTAATTCATTAAGGCTCTGTTGGCCTTGGCTTTAGAACACTTTCCCTAAATTAAGAGAAGTAGTTATGAGATGTATAAACATAATTAATGGAAGGAAATATGAAGAGGAAAAAAAACAAACCTGAACCTTCGCTGAAGCCTAATAATCACACAATTTATTCCAATTTTCTTCAGCCTCTCGTTCCGGCACATGTCTCCTTGCCTCTTCATCAAAAGGAAAAGACTAATAATATTTACTTCATCGATATCTATGATCCTATACCCTTTGTTTCAGCAGTGACCTAACACTGTTTGAAACCTCAGGCATGTCGATATCAATGATATTAAGCTTCATCTATGAAAACAAGTATTAGATAAGTTATTAATTTAGTTAAGTAAAATTGCAATACATGTAATGAAATGAATTGAAATATTACCGAAACTTTAGCTAAAGAATTTTGCACCAAGTTGTCTTTTGACAACTGCCTAACATGCTGAAGGCAAGGCAACTCATTTCGAACAATGATGCCCAACTCACTGGCCAATTTTATAGCTTAGATCTTATCCATTGGGTGCCCTTGCGTCAGATCAATCATCATTGACAACTTGGAATTCATTGCAACACTCATCCGTTGTAACTCAACTCCTTTTGACTTACCTCTACCTTATTTTTTGAGGCCAGTATTGGAACCTAAAAAAACATAATGATAAAAACACACTAAACATGTAATTGGAGCATAAATGTAAATATGTTTGGTTATCAAAAACATACTTGAAGATTACTCATGACTACTAGATGATGTTGGTAAAGGTTTTTGTTACTGACTTTCCTCATATGATGATACAATTGCTGGTTGTTATGTGGGAGAAACTTCATCTACTATCACCACCCTCTTTTCTTTGTTTCGTCCAGGTGACATTATAATGAACCTGTGTAAAAGGAATTATGAACATAACGTATAATTATAATTGCAAAATAAAATTACCATTTTTTGCAACATTAAAACTATGCTTAATTATCATAACTAAAACATCAACAACATATAATTGCTTAACATTTGAAACTATACAAACAATGAAACTTACATTCAATCATCATAATCAAGATGAAGAAAATCATCATCATTAAGTACATTATTGGGAGATTATTCATCACTAATATATTCCAACAAAGTAACGTCATTGTTATTGAAGTCATCCTGAGTATAGTCTTCATCTGTTTGTAAGATAAGACAGGGTTGGACTTCATCCAGATGAACCATATTGGGCTTGACCTCTCTCCTATGGAATGATGATATATTTGTATCTTCTACTAGAATACCTTCGTTATTGATCTCCAATCTAATATCTTGATAGACTTCATCAACATCTTCATCCAATTCACCAATATCCCTCTTAAAAAAATCAAAGACATTCATTTGTTGAAACTTTTGAACAACCTTCCAATTGCAGCCCAAAACAATATCGTTGAAGTAGAAAACTTGTTTGGCTTGAGTTGCAAAGAAAAAAGGATTATTATCATACCATGTCTTACTAACATTTATACTAGTAATATGCCCCTTCACTCTCATGTCAGTTAGATCAAACCATTTGTATTTAAGTAGAACAAGCTTCTTATCCTTGATGTAGTGCAACTCGATAATTTCATATATGACACCATCGAAGTCAATGACTTCGTTGTCATGACATCCTTCAACGACAATCCCACTATTTTGAATTCTAACTTGACTATCTCGATCTTATAATATCGCACCCCATTAACAATGCAACCTGTGTATTTCTTCCCATAAATATAAGGCCCACAAGCCAAACTATATAATGTTGTTGTCACTTCTTGCACGTTACAGTTATGTAACAGTATCATCTGTATGAAAAATTGAAAATAAATATGAGGATCTCATCACATTCTCATATTTTCAAAATTTGTAATTAGTATAAAAACTTACTCGATTTCTAAAAAATGATACAAACTTATGCCTATGTCTTTCTTCAACATTAACGATCCCTTTGCTTTGAATTATAGCCTTGTGCTCTCTATTGGAAAAAAAATCACAGTAAGATCTCTAAGTTAATGAAGGAAATTGTAATATGTTGTTAGAATGAAAAGAAATATATGTACTCTATGTATGTATCGATGTTCTAGCAATTGTTCAAAATATACCAATAGGCAATTTCAAATTCGTCCTTACTTAATTCGACATATTTACCTATACAAAGTGGCCTAACTTTTTGGGAGAAAATAGACAACCTACCATCATCGTTGAAATCAAAGTTACGTTTTAGTATATTAAATCTCGTCTCCACATCAGTTAAGTACATTGAACAAACATTCAAGCATTCATTTGCTATATAAGCCTCTGTAATAGACCCCTCTGGTCGAGTTGTATTATATACATAATGCTTAAGAGAGCATAAAAACCTAAACATGAAAAGTTAAAAACTTAGGAATTGTTACAAACAAATAACATAGGAAAAACTTGCTCAATTTAATATGAATTACCTTTCAATCAGAAACATCCATCGAAAGTGAACTTGTTCAATAAGTTTTGCTTCATATGGTAAGTGAATTGCCAAATGAACCATAACAGCAAAAAACAATGGGGGGAATAATATTTTAAGCTTACATAGAATCAATGCTATATCTTTCTCCACTTTATCAAGCTCTTGAACTTTAAGTTTCTTGCAACATATTTGCTTAGAAAACTCTCCAAGTTGACCCAAAGTAAGGGACAAATCCTTCGGTAAACACCCACGTATTCCAACAGGATGTAACCATTACAAAAGTACATAACAATCATGACTTTTCAACCCTTAAACTTTTCCCTCTTTATCATTCACACAACGACCTCTAATAAATGCACACCCATCATGAAAATTTGACTAATTGAAGAAACTGACATAATGTTTGTTTCTCACTTTTTGACATGTTGTAACAAGCAGGAGGAATAAAGTATGATCCATCATCTCTTCTTCTCAAATGCAAATCTTTTCTAATATTTATGACATTTAAGTCTAGTTTAGCCTTAATAGTGTCTTTAGATTTCCCATCAATTCCTATAACAGTCCCTAAAATGGCCTCACAAATATTTTTCTCAATATGTATAACATCAAGATTGTACCTTAATAGTAATTCTTTCTAATAAGGCAAGCTGAAAAATATGCTTTTTTAGTCCAATTCAGTTTAATATCATTTCTTTTACGCTTTCTATTACTTGGGTTTTTACCAAGTGTAATGTTAACCAAATATGACAGTTGGTAAACAATGTCATCACCCAATAATTGCATTGGAGCTTCACCTAACTCAACTGTGCCATTAAACTATTTACTTCTTCACCATCTATGCCCATATTCCAAATTACTATGATAACTTGTATAACATATTTGACTTCATATCCTTGTTGAATATGTTTGATGATTACAAATAGGACAAGCTGTATACCCTTTAGTGCTCCATCTCGACAAATTTCCATAAGCTGGGAAATCATTGATAGTCCACAATACAACAGCACGCATTGTAAATGTGTTGCCTTCAATAACATCAAAAATTTCTAATACATATTCCCATAGATCGTTTAAGTCACCAATTAATGGTTGCAAGTAAACATCGATGTCCTTACCAGGAGCAATAGATCATGGAATAAGCAAAGACAACAATATAAAAAGCTCCCTCATACACTTCCATGGAGGTAAATTACATGGGACTATAATCACCGGCCACATGCTATATGAATTACTCCTATTACCGAAAGGATTAAATCCATCTGAGGTCAATCCAAGTCGAACATTATGGCAATCTTGTCCGAACCATGGGAACTTTCTATCAAGCTATTTCCATTCCATTGAATCATCAATGCATTTCTCTTTATGCTACCTCATATCTATGGTAGTTTTTGTTAACATAAACAACCTTTGTAATTATGGATTAATAGGAAAGTATCGAAGGATTTTCATCGGTATCTTTTTCCCTCTCCCATCATCCACCTGCCACCTTGATGTACCACAAATAGGACACTCCTGATGTTCTTTACTTTCCTTCTAATAAAGAACACAGTCATACTTACAAGTATGAATTGAAATATATCCCAATCCAAGGTCCCTTAACAGTTTCTTTGCATTATAGTAAGATTTTGGTAAGTTATGTCCCTCAGGTAATGCATCATTTAGTAAGTCAATTAATATGTCAAACGACTTGTTACTCCATTTATTATAAACCTTCAAATGCAACAACTTCACAACAAATGAAGTTGAGAAAAATTACAGCACCCCGGATATAATTGTTCTTAAGCAACTTTCAATAGCTTCCTAAAATTATCTTTGGTCATACTACCAATTATGTTAGGCATGCTTGTTTCATTCATAGTCTCCATAAAATTCTGACAATCGTCTAACATCTTATCAATCCCATCATCACCATCATCATTCGCATCGTAATCATCAATATCATTATTATAACTCCCATCATAAGATGTACCGACACTTCTACTATAACTTGCTTCCTTACGTTCAACATGATAAAGCCATGGACTATAGAATTTGTCTATGCCTTGGATGAGCAAGTGATTATATACCACATCTTGACTTTGGATTTCCACATTTAAGAAATCAATGCATGGACAACGAATACTACAATCTTCACCCATTTGATCCTTTACAAATTGCGTGAAACTCTTAACTCCTTCTACATATTCAGTTGACCATTTTTATAAGACATAACTCCTATATATTCAGTTGACCATTTTTATAAGACATACAACTCTTATCCATTTAGTCATATAATACAAGAAAATAATATAGTTATAACATGTATTTTCTATTTTATATTAGGTTTTAAAAACCTATGTTTAATATTATATGCAGTCAACAATGTTGTTCAAGTTCATACACAACAATTAAGTAAAAAATATAAAACAAAATGAAACAACAATTGATATATAAAAAAATGAATTTGACTACTAATTTTCATACCTGAAGATGTATAGTTATATGTGATTGTTGACTTCAAGCAAAAAAAAGGAACACAGAATCTGCAAAATAGTTTGGCCATGGAATTGGTGAACAACAAATTCGATTATAAATAAATTGAAAACTATGAATTAAAGGTCAAAGGGCCTACAATAATAATAATAATAATAAAACTAATAATAACAATAAGAAGAAGAAATTTAATAATAATAATAATAATAATAATAATATAATAATAATAATAATAATAATAATAAGAAAATGAAACGACAACCGATATATAAAACAATGAAGGTTACTACTAATTCGCATACCTGACAATGTATAATTGTATGTGATTATTGACGCCAAGTAAAAAAAAGGAACACAGAATCTACAAAATAGTATGGCCATGGAATTAGTGAACAATAAATTCTATTATAAATAAACTGAAAACTATATGACATTTTAAGTAATGCATTTCTTATTATCAAAAAAAAATTGAAAACTATGAATCAAAGGTTAAACGGCCTACAATCATATTTAATATACATAGAAATTATAATGACATAATTTATAAATATCTAAATTGTGCACAAATAACGAAGATTAGGATATGCTAATAATTAACACATAGAAGAAACAAGGTTAAAGAATTTAATTGTCGACCCACCTTAGGCATTTATATAACGCCAAAGTTGTCTCCTTCATTTTGATAGGTGGTAGTGTTCTTTATAATAAAATTGATAACCTTTTTGGAAAATAAAGAATTGCATTAGTGGGCACAATGAAAGTTCTTATTAGCTTAACTGTGAATATAAAATTTTGTAAACTAAATCATTGAAACATATTGTAATGTAAGTTTCTAAATTTTTTCGTTCTTAAATTAATGGGAAAGTGAAGCATTAGTGGGAATGAATTATTTATAGTTAAAACATTAAAATCAAATTAACACAATAAATAAGTTGCAAAATCATTTGAATATGAGTCGTTAAGCCTTCGCCTTGGCTTAAATGCGAAAAGTAACAATACGTTAAACGCCACAAATTTTGATAATGATATACATCTTTAGTGAAAATATGATTGTAGAACTTCGAGCCCCTTTATTCCACATAATTATCAATTCTATCTCGTCACATCATCTCCCATAATACTTACCACCTCTATCAAAATAAACATCTTTGATCCTTTTCCTTTGTTGAAGTTCTACTTTTGTTTTAAAGGCTTTAAAGGCAAAATTGTTGAATCTAAGGAAAACTTTGTAATAAAAAAATACTAACACACTATTCTCAAAATAATAGATATAGTAAATTTTTTAGGCAAAACTATAAATACAAAAGTGACAAAAATGTAAGTATTCAACAGTGAGAAAATTGTAAATATACATTAGCAGAAAAATTGTGAATACCTAACATGCCATAAAAAACTGTAAATATATAAGTGAAAAAATTCTTAGTAGCGGCAAAAGCATAAACAATGTCTAGTTGGGTTTTTAACTACCCTAAGATTTTGCTCTATGTATCACAAAAAAGAAGCAACTTGGACAAAAAAGAAAGAAAGTGAACTTGACAAATACTTTTTTGTCAAAGAAAGTGAACTTGACAAATACTTTTTTGTCGATGACTTTAGACCAATCAATCAAATATTGATTAATACGTAATCGATGGATCACTACAAAAAAAAGCTTTATAACTTATAAAATAAGTTGTTAGTGTTATAGCTCTTATGAATTGAATTTTTATTTTACTAATATCAATTTTATTTTTATTCAATTTCATTAAAAGATGTATAAACTACTAAAATTGCTTAAAATTAAAAAAAAGGATTAGCTTTGTTTGAAATGTTGTATGGTTTACTTTAGTTTAAAGTATAAAAACTTTATAATTAATGGTTTAGTTCAAATCGTACGAGTTCAAATCGTACGAAACTCCTAATCACACAATCCTATTTTATATATCTCATAAAAGACCAATACCTTTAAAAATGAAAAAGAAATTAATCAAAGATTTATATGGTAGACATTTATATGACACCCCTATATATTGAATATTGAAACTACCCCATAGTATATAATCAGTATTAATAGATCATATATTCTTTGTTATAACAATCTTACAAAATATAACACCAAATGAAAACAATAGATATACACATTGGAGCAGGACATTCGGTCTGTAAATGAAAAATCAAAACTTCTAAGCAGAACATACAACTTCCATCGAACAACTTCTAAGCAGGGCTTTCATCGAACAACTTCCAAGCAGAACATAGATCATATGTTGAACCAACCATTCATAATGTCTCTTCCCTTTCTTTACCATCATGATCAAAATTAAACATAAACCCAATAATAAAAAGACTTAATCCATGCAAATAACTCAAGAAATCTATTCAACCACAACAAATAAACCCACAAGATTTAGTATATTCAAGAAATTAAAAAACAATCCCACAAAAAAGACAAAAATCCAACCAGGTGGTTGAGCTCAACTCCACGAGATGATAGTTAGGGGGAAGAAAACAACAGAAAGTCGAGAAGAACAGGAAAAGATTGATTGAAGAAAGACGGAGAAAAAATCACAAATATGTTTGAGAGAAAATGAAAAAATGAAGGAGAGGGAGGGGTTGAGTCTGCGATTTAATTAAGGAAGGTGGGACGATGTCGTTTGTCATTAGAAATAGAAAACTTACTATGTCAATTTAACTAATTGAATTGTTTATGTGAAGGCTTATCCCTTTTGCTATGGAGTTTGAGCATACCATCTATTAGGCGACTAAGCCATTAAATTTCAAGTAGAAACCTTGCTAGTGAAAAGGGACTCCTATAGCTAAATAGATTAGAAGAGTTAAGGCTAAATGCTCATGAGAATGCCAATTTGTATTTAAAAAAAAGTAAAAAATGGAATGATTCTCATATCAAGAAAAAGCATTTTAACTTAGAGATGTGTTTTTTTTTCATTCCACTTATGATTAAAATTTTCTCAGCGAAAGCTCAGGTCACATTAGAGTTTTAAACATAGAGCTTTGTACTTGAATAACAATAAAAAGGAAACAATCAAAGTGAATGTTCATTGATCCAAACCATATTTTTTAGTATATTAACATAAAAGGGAAGTAGTGTCTTCCCTTTCTTTTGTTTTAAAATAATTAAACTAAAATGGTCAAGCTAGTGATTTTAAAATTAACATGTTAAGTTTTAGTTAGGTTTCTCATAATCATGCTTGATAATGCATTATTTTTTATGATTTTTGGGACTGATTTGGGTGAATGGCTTTTCATAATTTGAAGTGTGTCAAATGGTTAAAATATCCAGAGGATGTAAAATTGTGTGGATATATGATCGCGCGATATTAAAGGAGCAACATTTTGGCAATTACCACTAATAAAAGAATATTTTTGCATTTTCACACATATGTTTATCTTAAGAAATCTTATATACGCATGGATAAAGCATAGGATAGGGAATGGAGATAACATATGGTTTTAGTATTGCAACTAGTTAGATTTTAGCCCTCTTATCAAAAGAAATGAGATTTCTCAACTATGGAACAGAGTTTTTTCTAATATAAGAGTTTTTTCACTCTCATAAGATTAAATGTTGCCAGTCAACTTGAAGGATTAAGCTCCCTACTAGAGTATCTTCCTCAAATCACTCACTAGAATAGTGAGGATAATGTCATCTAGTGTTAAGGCCCGTTTCTAGAACCCAACTCTTGATCAGAACAAACATAATACGTAACCCATCATTTAATCGGAAATATAATAATACTCTCCAATCTTTACTTCATCATCCTCTTTAATGATTAAGTCATTTCTTACAACTAGTTCTCATTATTCATAATTCTTATCTTTCTCCCATGACATCTCACTAATGTATCAACAATTCATAATCAAAATTCATCATCTCAACCTTATCCTTACACAAATTCATATTTCTACTCAACATCATCCATATGTGACTCATAATTCATTTACATCAAAAGGTAAGAGTTTCCGGAACCCAAATCTTGATCGGAACAAACATAATACATAACCCATCATTTAATCGAAAATATCATAATACTCTCTAATCTTTACTTCATCATACACTTTAATACATTCATTTAATTCATTTCTGACGACTAGCTCTCATTATTCATAATTCTTATCTTTCTCCCATGACATCTCACTGATGTATCAACAATTCATAATCAAAATTCATCATCTCAACCTTATCCTTGCACAAATTCATATTTCTACTCAACATCATCCATACGTGACTCATAATTTATTTACATCAAAAGGTAAGAGTTCTTTATAAAGCTAAAGTGGCATATCAAACCATAATACATCAATGTCTCATCATCCCAAAATAGATAAGATACTTGAACTCAACAATACTTGAAATGCAACTAAAGCTTCATGATTATAAAATCTAGCTTATAATACAAAAATATACAAAATCGGATTTAGGTCTTGACTTTCTTTCACTCCATCTTTTGCTCATCACCTAGACATGGGGACAGGAGGGGGGTGAGCTTTCAAGCTCGTGGGTAACAGTTTATAATAAAAGATAAGCAAAAACTTTTTGAAACCAATTTACTTGCCATAGAAAACTTTTATTGAGTCTATAAAACACATGTCTCTCAAAATTCTTGTCAAAAGTTCACAATAGTGTAAATCATGTATGCATTCATCATGTTAAACATATCATGATCACATAAGCATATCAGAATGGTTTAGGTAGATCCAAAACAGAACGTACTACACATTTCCTATAAGGGTCCTGTGTAGCTGTGAACAAAACATACTATTGCAATTCCACTTAATGGTTTTGCATAACCGTGAACTTATGGGAGTCCATGAAGGAGCTCCATGCCACTAGCGGGTAGGCGGGAGAAGCCTTTAGACAAGTGCACTTGACTTAACTTGGGGGACCACCAATATAACACATATATTTCAAAATTTTGTAACCTTGTTGCCTAAAATGGCACATTTTCTTGAAAACATGCATGTTCATATGCTTGCTATATTTATCTTGAAACTCCATTCTTGAAAACATGATTTCATAAACATGTGTCTTTTCAAAAGAATCCTTTTGCAAAATCTTTTCATAAATCAATAACAAAATTCATGTAGCAAACATATAACAATTTCACAATTCAACCAAGAAGCAATAAATGCAACACTTATAATGCAATTTAAAAACATTAAACTTTCTTCAATCAAAGAACACAATTAGTAGCTTATTTACTTTATTATAAACATGTACCCACCTTTATTTCCTTGCTTATAGGCTTGCTCAAATATTCCTCGTCTCTTGTTCCTCTTGTCTCTTTGATCCCTTTATACAATAACAAAAATCTCACTCATTAGGGTTTTCAATTGAAAATCCCTCAAGCACAATCACTAAAATTAGTTCTAGAATACTTAAACCCAAACATTTTCCAAACTTCATGGACTAAAATCCTTTCAAAATACATAATTCTCAAAGTGGTTTTACCTTCATTCTTCACCAAGTGAAGGGATCCTTAGCTTAAATGGAAGCTCTTTTCTTCCTCTTCCTTTTTCTCTTCATGGACAATCTCAAAAGCTCTCTTGAGGACTAAGAAAAATCAAACCCTAATTCACTCTCTTCTTTTCTCTCAAACCATCAAACTCTTTTTCTCTTTCTCTCTCATTTTCATTATTCACTACTGCTTATCCTTCCATTCACATCTTTCTTCTTCATTTATAAGCAAGACAACATTTTTTCTTTCAATTATGCCCTTACTGATTGAGAAATGTCCTATTTGTCCTTCCACTTATGCCTTATGTCTTTTACATTTAAGTGTCTAGCCAAAAACACCCTTGCACATTCTGACATAACACTTTATTCTAGAAAAAATCTTCTCTATTATCTTACATTTCTAAGGACACCAAAATCCATCAATTTAATTTTGTCCTCAATCATATTGAACCTTTTTCTATTGGGGCAGATGGCATGACTTCCACTAAAGATATTAGGTTAAGACCATCTTAGAACGATTTCAAGGAGGACTTAGAGATATACAACTTTAAAGAAAATCTTTAGGTCAGATTTTATCATTTGGAGGGTCAAAGATGGACCAAACGATACAAAATGAACAGTACACAGAAGAAGAAGTCTTGGTCACTTGGACAGAAAGCAGACAAATGCTATTAACAGAAGAAGCAATATCAATAAGCAGGCGAATGTCAGAAGTAAATGAAGCAATAAGTAGACAAATTTCGTCAAAAGGTAGACGAAGCAAAAAGTTAGACAAAATTCAAAAGACAGACGATAGGTTTAGATGAAGCCAGATAATAGGGCAGGTGAAATTCAAAAGATAGATGATAGGTTCAGACGAAGCCAAATGATAAGGCAGACGAAATTCCAAAGATAAACGATAGGTTCAGACGAAGCCAACTGATAAGGCAGACGAAATTCCAAAGACAGACGATAGCCCCAAAACATAGGCGTAGTGACAAAACATAGACAAAGGGCCAAAAACAGACGATAGGAGAAAGACAGAAGCAGCCAAAAGGTAGACGATAGCCAAAAGATAGACGGAAGCCAAAAGACAGACGATAGACGAAAGGCAGACGATAAAAGTCAAACACAAATGAAGCGAAACACAGATGATAGGCAAAATATAGACGATTCCTTACGTCTGTGTTTTCCTTGCGTCTACGTTATGACGTCTTCACAGATGATAAGAGGTCAAAGCAAAGTTAAACACATATGATAGGAAAAACACAAAGGATTCTTTGCGTCTGTGTTTTCCTTACGTTTGTGTTTTGACGTCATCACAGACGATAGGAGGTCAAAGCAAAGTCAAACACAGACAATAGGCAAAACACAGACGATTCCTTGCGTCTGTGTTATGACGTCATCACAGATGATAGGAGGTCAAAGCAAAGTCAAACACAGACGATAGGCAAAACACAGACGATTCCTTGCGTCTGTGTTATGACATCATCATAGATGATAGGAAAACATAGGAAAACATAGAAGGAGCAAAAAGGCAGAAGATACTTCAACCTTTCTAAGGATCATACCTTTCAGCTCAGATGTCCAAGAATTTCATGCTATATATCATTGAAAAGTTAACAGAAAGATCTACAACTTTTAGAAGGCACATTCACCTAAATCAGCCTAGAGTAGTTCAGATTTTCCCAACCTTTCTTTAACACAACTCATACCAAAATCGCCTTTTCTACTTCATTTATTCCTCATTCTCATCTCCATTTCAAATCAATATCATCCATAATGAACTTTTAATCCATGATTAATCATAAACACCAAACAGAACATTCACATATGTACATATTCTTCATCAACTTACTACACCAATTCAATTTCATTTTTGTTTTCATTCTACTTCTAACTTTCACCTTAATTCTTCTCATTTGAAAATCTCTCATCCACTAAAAGCACCAAGGCAAACATATGAACCTCTCGATATTTCTCATTTATTAGTTCTAGTCTTCTAAGAAAAATTTGAGATCCAACATCTAGACTCTGAATTCCAGTGAAGTATTCACCAATAAGTCATGCTACAAAACTTTTCCAGATGGAAGTGAGATCATACCATTGGTTTAATCTTTTTTGGAAAAATTCCGTGAATCTTAAAGCATCAATGATTACTTATCTAGTCATTAAGAATATAATCAAAATCAAAAGTAGGTGGTTCAACTCATACGAACCTATTTGTGTTTTGTGTAAAGAAGCAGAAGAGGATATGAATCACTTTTTCATTAAATGCAGATACTTCAAGGAAGTATATAATAGAATATTACTGAAGCTAGCTAATTATTATCCTTCATATGATTGGTTAGAAACTCTTAATTGGCTTATCAAAACTACTAAGGATCAAATGCAAAATGAAGCACTTTATAAAAAACCTTTCATAAAAACAATCCATTTTCTGTAGATAGAATAAACAAGAGGAACTATAGGGAAGAGGAAGTAAACAAACATTAGCTTACTGAGGAAACGATTAATTGTATCAGAGCCCTAACAATTGCAAAATGAGCTAAAAACAACCTATCTATAAGAATAAAGACCAAATGGAATTTGTAACTAATTGAATGTATTTTTTCTACTTTCTTAATTAGTTAATAGAAAATTTTTTGGTGAAATCATTATAATGTTGAGATAGCTTTGCTATGGTTAATGAAATTTTATTTATTTTCTAAAAAAAACTTTGGAAAGATTATGCATTCTATGCATGATCGTGCATAGGATACTTCTAACTCTCTAACATGATCGTGCATCCTTTGCATTATCATGCACAGTTCGCTCCAAAATCTTTAACAAGATCATGCATCCAACGCATAATTGTCCGAGAAGGTTTTGCTTAGAATGCATGATCATGCACTCCCACTTTTACCCCTTTACTGAAAACTTTTGCCTATTTATATCACTCTTCTAGCTCATTCCTCTCATCTTTCTCTCTCTAGTTGGTAGTGCCCCTCTTTTCTCTTACTTTCTCTCAACTTATACTCAAATTTCTCAAGTATTTCAAACTTTTCTTTCTTTTTTCTTCCATTTTATTATTATTTACCTTAAAATCTTGTGTTTCCTACACTAAAAACCATTTTTTCTTAGGTTTTACAAGAAATTTTTTTGTTCTTTTATGCTTATTTTGCAAGTTTTCCAAAAAGAGGACACAAGAATGAAACAACTTGCATGTAATTCCAAACCAAACGAAAAAAAATGGTATCCAAAAGTGGTGCATGCGATTTAACTGTTGATTTTGGTGCTCCTTTACTAATCTTCTCATAAGATGAAGGTGAGAGTTTCCATAAACTTTAATCCAAAATTGTAGCTACATTTAGATATTTAGATTTTGAAATTTTTGATGATTTTAATTTTAAAGAAAATGTTGAACATTTAAGTGCTAGAATTCATTGGGGCAAATTCATTCAATACGATTATAATGTTTATAAAGAATTAACTCTTAAATTTTACATTACATTGAGTTGTGAGCCTGGAAAGCTAGATAATTTTTCGTTTAGATTAAAAGGGAACCCATGTAATCTTAATTATTTTATTATGGAAGAAATATTTGATTTCCATAAATCAAAAATTGTTGACACACAAAATGATTTTCGATGTCATATCTTTTTGCACTAAATTGACAAGGTTAGACTTGTTTGAACTACATAATACACCAAACAATGTTATTTGGAATTTGAAACACTTTTTACCTCATAAATTCATATGTCATATTGTTTTTGCTAAATTTAGAGTAATAAATGCTCCAAAAAGGATTTATTTTTATTTTTTGCGTAAAGCATAAAATTACTATTTCCCATTGACCCATATTTTTCAAACAAATGTTACTTTAGCTGCAAAAAAAATTAGCTATTGCTTTGCCTCAAAACGATGGCATTGTTATTAATGGACTGGCCTATTTTTTACCTAAAAGATTAAATAATACTCACTTAAGGAGGGTTGAGAACTTGAAGTCCTATGAATTAGAACTATGAGATCCAGCTATAAATAAAAAGTTAACCATAGGATAGGATAGGCGTGATCTAGTTCTGCATTGCCATAATATCATCAATCAACATAATCAAATTAAGAATTTAATGATAAAAAATAATAATAGGAGATGGTGCTCAATAAACTTGAAGAGAATCATAAGTGCCTAAAGGGTCGTATGAATGCTACGGAGAAAACAATTGAAGAAGGTAGTGCAACATTAGTGATACCTAACTAAGAAATTGCTAAAAAAAAATTCAATACATGGCGTTCAAGTCTCATCTCCTATACCATCACCACCATAATCTCTATGAGTATTCTTTCCTTTTCTTTCTATTTCTTTTAATTTTGTTGTTCCACCAGTTTGTGTTTGCATATTTTTGAGTTTTTTTCCACATTAAGGATGATGTGTTGTTCAAGTGTGAGGACATAAGCAATTATATATAATTTATTTATGAATTTACATTTGAGTTATAATAGTATATAATTATGTTGTCATTGTGTAAAAGTTTTGTTGCATAATGTTTGCATTGTGTCAATGTGTCAGTGGCATGAAATTGAAAGGAACTAGCTTATTTATGAACATTATCATTTAATTTATGAAGACATATTAGCTTGTGAAGTTTGTGTTTTAAGTGTTTTTGAGGTGAATATGCATGTCGATTACAATATTGTACTTATTCTTTCATTTTATGACACTTATTTGTATGCACTTTTAATGAAATTCATTAAAATTAGTAGATAACATTAGTAGCCTTTCATGGGAGTAGTTGACTAGGAAGAAATGTTGTAGGTTAAAAAAAAAGAGTTGAATAAATGGGTAAATAAATTTCCTATTCTAGTAGCCCATTAAAAAGTAAGTTGAAGAATAGAGTTGGTAGCCAATTGTGAGATGTGATATAGCTAAGTAACCAATGGCATTCATAAAAAAAATGTTTTTTCCATCAAAAGGCTAGAATGACATTTCAATCAGGCTTGAACAAAAGTAACGTAGTTGAGTAACTAAGAGAAATTGATGACAAGGCATTTGCCTTCAGTCAAAAGACTCAGTTATCATTAAATAAAACCTTAAAATATTGTTGGGACCCCACCCTTGCAAGTCACGTGTTCGATGTCCTAAGTGACATCTGGACATGCATCCCACAAAGGTGAAGAGCCCACACCAGTCATTCCTCAAATTGGAATTTCAACTTGACCTCTTCAAAACATTTTGGCCCTTGACTTGTACTTATAGCCTAAGTCTCTAACTGCTTCTTGATCGTTAATAACCACTTCTTATTGAAAAACCATTATTTAGTTGAGTTCTGTAACTAACTTCAACTAAATAACTGTCCAACGTACTGCCTTAACTTCTTCTTTGTATCATATGTGCTCGGTCTATCGTCTAGGTTTGACTATCGTCTGTGTTTGGTCTATCGTCTGGGTTTGGCTATCGTCTGGGTTTGTCTATCGTCTGTGTTTGATCTATCATCTAGGTTTAGCTATCGTCTGTGTTTGGTCTATCGTCTGTGTTTGGATTTGGCTATCATCTGTGTTTGGTCTATCGTCTGGATTTGGCTAGCGTCTGTATTTGATATATCATCTGGGTTTGGCTATCGTTTGTCTTTCCTTGCGTCTGTCTTTCCTTATGTCTGTCTTTCCTTGCATTTGTGTTTCCTTGCATCTGTCTTTCCTTGTGTCTGTCTTTTGATGTCATCACAGACGATTCCTTTCGTCTGTGTTTTCTTTACGCTTGTGTTTCCTTGCATCTATCTTCTGACATCATCACAGAAGACTTTTTTTGTCTGTGTTTTCCTTATGTTTGTGTTTCCTTGCAACTGTCTTCTGACATCATCACAGACGATTCCTTTCGTCTATATTTTCCTTACATCTGTGTTTCCTTCGGTCTGTCTTCTGTCGTCATCACAAATGATTCCTTTCGTTTGTGTTTTCCTTGCGTCTGTGTTTCCTTGCATTTGTCTTCTGACGTCATCACAGATGATTCCTTTGTCTGTGTTTTCCTTGCACAGCGAAACCCCTTGAAGCAGATCCCAAAACCTCTTACAACCTTCCTTACTTAATGCAAATATAAATCTTTCCAACCACCCTCATTCATTCCATTCCAAGGGCGAATACACAAAACATAAACACTAACGACTTCCCAAAGCCTCAAACTCATTTGAACATCAAATGCAATGTAAAAACTTACAAGTGGTCATCATAGACCCCAAAATACATTCCATTCATATTAATAGGCAGAAATCTTTACAAAGCTTTACTGACATTTCAAGCGACAATACATAATACACTTGAACTAATAAAACTTGAAATGTGGCTAAAGCCTTGAATTCCTAAAAATCTAACTTAAAAATACAAAAGAAAATATGCAAACTGGAGTGAAGCCTTGACTCTTGACTTACTCAATTTCTTGCTCTTCACCTGAATGGGACAGAATTGAGAGGGGGTGAGCTTAAAGCTCATGGGTGACAATTTTATAAGTGAGAAAAAAGCAAAACTATTTTCAAAACTCTTTGTTGTTATACACTTGGAAATCATAATAAGTTATTATAGAAAAATAACAAACACGTAATTCTCAAAATCCTCACTCAATCAAACATTTCATGAGCACTTATAAATCATGCATGCATCATACTTACTAACACATAAGCACATCAAATGGTTTGGGTGAGTCCAA
>JAOSBN010121690.1:0-33227 GCA_027563595.1 Erythroxylum suave | reverse complement strand
AAGGTGAAGATCAAATAGAGACTTCATCACTTTGAAGTTCAAACATCTCAATATACACTAAGAAGGTAAATGGCATATTTCCTCTTATTAGATCTTGGGCATTCATAGTATAAACTTGTTATACTCTCTGAAGTATAAGTCTTTGAGCTTAAATGTTATGTTTTTTAGGTACCTTGATGTGTTTGTTAGTGATTTAGGGTCAACATCTAAGAATGGAGAAGTTTCGGAGACTTTTAGGCAGAAACCATAGCCCACGATCGTGGCATAATAGGCTGCAATCGTGACAGAAAGATGTGAGCCACTAACCCCCGGGCCATGATCGTGGCACTTGAACCACGATCTTGATAGAGAGGTCTGATCCAGGCCACGATTGTGGCACTTAAACCACAATCGTGACAGAGAAGGGTAGATACTAGTCACAATCGTGGCCTGGTAGACACAAAAACAGGTGAAAACGTCAAGTTTTGGTAAACTATTTGGACTGTTTCGACCAGGAATAAACCCTACTTAGGTATTTAAAAAACATGACGAATACAAAGAGGAAGCTTTTGTTCAACTAACATGACGAAACTCTAAGGGAGAAAATTTTGAGAGATCGAGAAAGAGAAGAAGGAAGAGAGAAGAGGAAGGCGATGCAAACTTGATGATTTCCTAGAGTAAGAAACTTCTCAAAGTCACATCCTCCCATTGTCCACTCGAGTTCTATTTCCTATGTATTTTAGTTTTATTTGATTATAGAATTAGGGTACATAGTTTGATGATAGAATTGAATTATGATTGATGTTCTATACTCATCTTCAAAATATTATTTTTGATTTAATGAAATCTGCTTGTTTTTATTTGTTTATTGAATTAATTATAGTTTAATTCTACACTTCATATCTCAATAATGAACTGAGAGGCTGAATTGAGAAAAAAATGATTAAATTAGGCTAATGAGAGTTAGGTAATTTAATAGGTTTATAATTAAATCAGGTTGGTAAATCTTATGTAGAGAGATCACATATAGGTTTCCAATTGTTTATTATAAAACTTAAGAACTGATTAGGTTTTGGATCGGTTGTCAATTGAGAGATTACAACTTCTTATAATCTAATTAGGATTTATTCTTTAGGGTTCAATTATAACTTAAGAGAGAGTAATTGACCCTAGGATCGTCTAGAACTATTAATTCAATAAATTGTAATTGGTTAGGTTAGCATTAAAGATAGATAATTTTCCCTTTCTCTCTTTTGGTTAACTCACTAGGTTGAATTCAAAGGTGTGTTATCATTCTTCAACAAATAAGTCAATTTCCATTAATTTTTATTCATTTTGAACCTAAAATTGTTAATCGTTGTTAGCTAATTATTTACCTTAACTGTTAATTGTCAACTATTATTTTGTTATTTGATTTGGTTTGATTGATTTATTTAGTTCTCATGTTTAATTTCATTGTCTGTAAAAGATTTGTTAATAGTTTTTGACCTTAGATTTTAGGATTAGATTAACCCTCCTTGTGGGATCAATACACTTAGGTACTACACAAACAACCCATGCACAAACAGTATTATTGAAGTTGCAAATAGCAAAAATTATCTTATATAAACCTGCGATCAAGTTTTTGGTGCCATTGTCGGGGAGGTGATAGTTTATAGTTTAAGGTGTTTAGATTGGTTTTTAATTTTTATTTCGTTCTTATTTTCTGTATTTCAGAAATTTTGTTTTTGCATGAACACAAGAGTTATGAGAGTTTCAAGTGGTGTAATGGAGACTTTAGATTTGGATATCACACGATAAAAACGAAAGGAAAGCTCGACGAGAAGAAGAAGAAGAAGATATCGAAAAATCAACAATGGCCAAGGAGTTTCAACAAAACATGGACCATGAAGCTAACCAAGGATGACAACAGAGGACCCTAATGGACTTCATAAGGCTGGGTTCAATGTGGCGAACCAAGGAGTGGTTAGGTCGCCTGTTTAAGTAGCCTCGTACGAAATTAAGCTAGCCCTGCTTAATATGCTTTAGTAGAATGTGCAATTTTATGGATTGGCAAACAAGGAACCCAATGCACATATCATAAACTTCCTTGAGATATGTGATACTTTTCGGTATCATCAGATGTCAGAAGATGCAATCCAAATCAGGCTATTTCCCTTTATCCTTAGAGATTGAGCGAAGGCTTGGTATCATTCTCTGAGCCCAGCCAATATCACAATGTGGTACCAGTTAGTTTATGCCTTTTTGGATAAATATTTTATGTTGACCAAGACAACAAATATTATCAAGGAAATCACTAATTTCCAACAAGGGGATGGGGAATCAATCTACCAAGTGTGGGACAGATATAAGGACTTACAATGAAAATGGCCACACTATAACCTACCCAAGGAGTTCCTATTGTAAACTTTCTACAATGGAGTGAACCTATTGACAAGAGGCACAATCAAAGCAGCTTCCAGAGGATCCTTGATAAGGAAGACAGTTGATGAGGCAGAGGAGTTGATTGAGGAGATGGTAAGCAATAGTTTCTTGTGGACGAACGAGTGGGGTAGGCAACCTGGTACTTTTAAAGAGCAAAAGGGAATTTTCGTAGTCGATCAGATGACAGAGCTGCAAGAAAAGATCGACAACTTGACATGACAACTCAATAGCATGAAGGCGTAGTCCTCAGCATCATCGAAAGCCATTACAATTGAAGTGTGAGCTCTGTGGCCAGATAGAACATGATCCCATGGACTGTTATTTGATGAAGGAGGACAATTAGGAGCAACTAAACTATATGGGAGTGCAATATGGATGAGGAAGGGGTAACAATCCCTACTTCAACACCTACAACCCTGGGCAGAAGAACCACCCTGACTGCTCCTAATCAAACAATGCGGGAGGATAGTTCAGGCCATAAGGACAATCAGGCTTTCAACAAGATAAAGAAAGCTCGATGGAATCAAAGCTGGATAAGATTTTGGATAAGATTGGAGGTATAGAGGATGCACATAGGAGCCGCAGAAGCAAATTCGAGAAAGTAATAAAGAACCATGCCTCATCCATGTATAATCTGGACGTCCAAGTTAGCCAATTAGCAGAGGCAATGTCTACTTGGAGTGTGTGGACCCTTCCAGGCAACACTGAGACTAATCCAAAAGAACGGATCATAGTTATCAGAAAAACCTAGGATGAGGAACTAAAGAAGGTAAAGGAAGAAGAAGATGAAGGAGGAAGTCAAGTAATTGAAGAAAATCTCCTAAGTGAGCCCATGATCGAGTCAATTAAGGCAACTCGACGTGTATTTCCATTCCCTATTGTGCAGCAGCAAAAGTTATATGCAAAGAGGACAGCAAGGAATTATAGGAAATTGAACAAAACAAGGTTGAGGTATTGGTGGAACAATTACAGGTAGAGTTCAAATTAAAGGAATCCCTCAAGAAGAAGGTTAAGGAGTGAATATCGAAAGAAAATCCCAATATTGCACAGAAGAAATAGGACCCAGGGGACTTTTTCATCGTCTGCAGTATCAATAGAATCATCTAGAAAGGGCATTTGTAGATTTGGGCGCGAGTATAAACATTATGCCCTACACATTTACTCTAAAGTTGGGGTTAAGCGAGTTAGTACCCACCAAGCTTTTGGTAAAGACGGTTGACAAAACAGTGCATCAACCGAAGGGGATTATAAACAACGTGCAAGTAAAAGTTGATAAATAGACCTTTTGTAACATCCCGTTCTCATATTAAAGGTTGGAACCTAAAATTTGGTACATGTGAGATCAAAGAGAGATTAAGGTACATGCTTATGTATAAGGTTAGCATACACACACATGTGAATTTGATTATTGCACACATCAAAATAATTGTTCATGCACTCAATCGACTTTTTTCAAGTATAAATGATTGTTTTAATGTGAATATGATGCGAATTATGGTTTTGTGTCTTAAAAATTGAGTGGGAATGTATAAGTAGTGAATTAGAATTTTTGGAAAAAATTTGGGAATTTTCTAAAAATAAGGATATTTTTGGACTAGGAAAAATACCAAGTGACAGAACAATTGATGAATGGTAGTAGAAATAAAGGTCAAATGGCAATGGAAATTTTTATATATGACTTTGGGATTTAATGACTTATGTCATTTAAAATTGAGAGAAAATTTGAGTTAAAAATTTGAGACAAATGGACTAGCAGATCAAAAGACCAAACGTGGCATCATAAGAAAGTGACAAGTGTCACTACCCTCATCACTTATTATTCTTTTACCCAATTAAAGACCATTCCATGGTCTTTTACTTAACATTCACGACATATGCTTCATTTCTCCATCTTCTTCTTCTTTCTCATCATCGTTCTCTTCTTCTCTCATGAAAATCACTCTCACCCTCACCATACTGATTTTGGGTCTAACTCTTTCACCTTGATTCTCCAAGATTTGTCCTCTTCTCCACTTTGTCACTAAAGGCCTAACCTTACACCCTTGTATTGATGATGTACGTGTAAGATAAGAAAGCTAGGGTTTCTTGAAGAGTTGAAGGAGCTTTGAAGCCAAATCAAGTAAGTAACCTATTACTTTTCATGGCTTTGATGAATGGAGCATGTTTGATGATAGTTAAGAGTTAGATGTAAATGTTGGAAGTTTGAAAATCTGGAAAATGTTCACTGCATATGATTCAGTGTTTTAGCCATAACTTCTTCTAGAGTTGTTTAATTGAGATGGTTCTTAATTTTTATTAAACTAGAGATATATGGATATATTTTTCATGAAGAAGCCAAGTTTTAATTCTGTCGTTAAGAGTCTCAAAAAATTGATATGAAATATGAGAATTTCCAGGAATGAATTGTAAGAGAGTTAAAATTTTGATCTGAAACTTCCACGAATTTACTATACTGATATAGATGAATTTTGACAAAGTAGTCTTCATGAAAGATGTATATCTTTCTTTTAGATTTCCTTTGATATAAAATTTGTAATTTTTGGAGTTCTGGATCAAAAGTTATAGAGGTTTGAAGTAGAGATGTTGGGAAAAACTGGAAAACGAAACATGTTCTGTGTATGCTTTGTCAAAGTTCGCCGCGGCCAAGTCTCCTTGATTCGCCGTGGCAAACTCTCCTTGATTCACCCCGACCAACTCAGGAGTTCGCCGCTACCAAATTTTAAGATTTCACGTGAACTTTTCCTCTCTAGAAAAGTTTGCCGCGGCAAACTTTCTAGCACAGAATATAATTTGGTATTTTGATGATATCCTGACCTGTAGTTATCCAATTGGTATCATTTTTAATTTGGAGTAAACTAGAGACATAGAGATACAAATTATCTGAAGAAATAAAATTCTGAATCAGATTGTAAGGATTTCAATTTCTGGGTGGAATTTGAGTATAGGGCATTGTCTCAAAATAAAAGAAGTCTGAAAATATTTGGAGTATAACTTTTACACTACTGAACCAAATTGAATGATTTTTGTGTCCTTAGAAACTCATGAGATAGAATGAAAATTCTCAAAAGGAAAATGTTCTCAAATTAATTTATTTTCATTGTTTAAATGATCAGAAATAGTAGACCCGAAAGTCAGTGTTTGGAGAAAAATCTGAAATGATTCATTGGGTTATGAAATTAGATTCACAATGTTTATTTGAGGTATAAACCCTAATTACAAATTTTACTTAGGTGAGTTTTGATATAAGACTGATAATGCGACGAAAATAATGGAAAGATACTCGGGATTGTCATTGAGCATGCATTGTACATATTCCACATACACATTGTGCATAAAGGAATATTTATAATTGTGCGATTATTAATGTGTGTTCAATGTGTGTATTGCATAATTTTGATGTGCAGGATAAATGTACACATTCGAACGTTTCTAGATCTTGGAAGCAATTGCTAATTTGGAGTGTACTGTGAGTAGACCTAGATGGTCTCAGTTCATTGTTTGTTTTGTGTGAATTTTGGTATTGATTAACTACTAAATTTCCATATGAATGTGATTGATTGTGTTGGTTTCTGAACAGTAGGTCCAATAATTGTGATGCTTGGTTGAGATATTGAAGTGTTGCTTGCATTTGAATGAGATGAACTAAGTGCACATAATTTGTTGATAAATGTGTTTTGAATGAGCATTTGCACGTAAGTGAAAATGTGATTCTCAACTTAATATTGAATGCCGGACTAATGCCCAATGATGTGGGAATGTGATTGAATGGTATCAAACAAATGTGATTGATGTATTTCATTTCATGAGTGCATGAAACATAATGGCGGTTGTGACCAGATTAGCCCCTGATCAAAACTTAAAGCTCAACGAGTGAAAAAAAGAGTTTAAAGCTTAAAAATTGTAATAAGAGCCTTAGGCTCGGTTGTGAATGTATCCGGTATCCACTAAGAGATATGGGCTAGAAAAAAAGGCTCTCGGTCACAACAAAGTAATAAATGAAAAGTGGGTTTCATACACACTGCATATGCATAATATGAATGATTAAATCATATTGATTGTGAAATGTGAAATGTTATGAATGTGATTTATGTATTATGTGAATGGGTGAGCCGTCGATGATGGTCACTCAATGAGTTCGCAAAACTGACCCAAAATTTACAATTATTTTTCAGGCTAAGAAAAGTACCCCATTAGGCAAACAGGAGATGCCTATTACATTCAAGAAATAGATAGAGGTCAGGATCAATTTGTGTCTACATTATATTTTTGTATTTTTGTACCAAATTAAGTCTTCCACATTTACTGTATCTTGTGTATTTGAATATATTTTTTGTGTATAACTTTCCAATTAGAAAGGTTTTGTAAAAGAGATTGATCAAAGTGTAAAAGCTAATTGTGATTTCGAGTTTTATGAAATGAAACTATGGGCCCAAATGGCTATTGAAACTCTGATGATTGTATTGTTGCGATTGAAAATGTTCTGAACAAATGTGGGCCTAAAATTTTGATTACTGTTTTCCACGTATGCGTTTGTAAAAAAAAATGTACTGAGATTTGACTGACTGAGTGCTCTAGCATGCCACCCTCACGGGGCAAGTTCTCAGACATCACATAGGATGTCGGGTATGGATCTCGAAAGGGTCGGTGTTACACCTTTCCCATAGACTTCTACATATTGGACATTGGCAAAGATGTGGAAACTCTGATAGTTCTTGGACAACTTTTCTTCGCTACTGCTCGTTCAATAATTAACGTTGATGGGGGAAAATTAACTATAAGGATAGGAAAGGAGCAATTGACCTTCAATGTGTCTCAAAAAGATTACAAATCTCATTCACCTGTAATGGATATCAAAGAATCCAAACCTCAAGGAGAATGGGAGGATATCGAGGATCCTAGGAATGTCTTCAGGAAGAAATGCTCACGAAGAAGAAGGTGAGGAAAAGAGAGTTGTAAGTAAGTTGGGAATCGTAGCATGGTAGCTAAAGTGTAAACCTTGAGATTAATGACTACACTACCATTGCGACCTATATTCAAACCACCATGAGCTTAAAAGAGCATCGAGCTATGTTAAAAGAATTGCTGCACTGGAGGCAACCCATGAAAAAATCACTTTTGTTAGAACATTTGAATTTCTTAGTTAGGATTATTTTTATTTTCAAATAAAATCGAGAAGGAATAGGATTTTGAAATAACGTGGATGATTCATGAAGAAAGAAAAGAGCTGTGAAAAGGGATGCAAAATTGAAAAGATAGTGAAAAGAACAAAAGAAGGAAAATAATGTTGGTGGAAAGTTGCGGGCCACGAACTGGACAAAACAAGAGAGGATGCATTTTCAAAGGGAATTTTTTTACCATGTTACCCTTTTAACCACCTATATCTTCAATTCTAACTTCACTTTTACATTCACTTTCATTTTCTCTTTATCTTTCTAGACTTCAAGCCTACGAACATTCTCATATCTCTCTAAAAATTTCAAACTTCCAAAATTCTTCAAAATTCTACTCAATTCCCAAAAAAAATGTCACGTATTATGTAATCAACCTGAAGAGAGCAAGCAAGATGAAATCAAGTTGTGGGACGTGGGAGATGAAATTGAGCAGCAGACTTTGGAGTGCCCTTCCCAATCTACACAGGGGAGGAAGTTACTTGAATTTGATCTCTAAATGCTAGACTAGTAATAGTTCCCAAATACTTTGATTTTGAAACACTCCATAGGCTAGAGTTATGCTAGAGAATAGAAAATTTAGCCGAGAGAATTTAGTGGGCCAAATTTATACCATTCCAATTTCTTATCTATCAGGAGCTCACTTTGGAAATTTTCACTTCATTAACTTATGACCCTAGGAACCCCAAGGAATTGTTGTTTAGGTTGAGAGGATGAGCTTATGAACTGAATGCATAAATCATGTACGATATGTGCAGATTCCCCGAATCCTCCATCATCGATCAACATGAGGATTTTCATCCTTCTCAGTATTGGAATGAACTCACTAGAATTGAGCAATTTGATGCCAAGAATGCTCATAACAACATAGTTAGGTCCTATGAGCACTTGTTGCTACATAAGTTCATGTGTCAGCTAGTTTTTGACAAAACAAAAACCAACAAGTGTTCCACAAAGGAAATATTTATGTTGCGGCGCATGGACCATAGTGTTCTAGTGTGTGCATCCACAAACATATTCTAAATGCCATTGTTATGATTCCGTGCAAAAGGAGCAACAATTTAGGAATGGGGTACATCATTTCTACTATAGCTTAATATTATGAAGTGGACCGTAGTGGGTTAATAGTCCACCTCTGTGACTTCTTACAACATCACCATTTACAGAGGGTTGAAATCCTTTATTCCTATAGCATGGAGCTGAGGGAAATCAACGAGAAGACATATCTCAGGATTAGGACCAGTCAAGCGAGCTCAAGTTCAATGCCACATAGGCAGGCATAAGAGGACTCAACTGGTGAAGAATCCAAGGAAGAAGAAAAGGAAGAACAAGGCTAGAAGAAAGTTATTGATGTAATCTCTGCCACCAATAAGACGTTTGCGAAGAACACTAGAATCATGAGGGAAATGTTGAGGACAGAACAACACCAAAGTAGGGATATTTGATGGATCCATCGGTATTTTGAGGCTCAGGGTGTTCAATTGCCGCCTCTAACATCACCACCTCCATCTCCATAAGATTGTTGTCTAACCCAATTTTTCTTTTTCAAATTAGCCTTCATGTCTATTTTTTCTATTTCTTTCTATTTTATTTCATTTTATTTTCTGTTTACTTTAATTTATGTCTTTTCTTGTCTTGTATGTGTTTGTTTGTTTCCTTTTCACATTAAGGACAATGTGTCGCTCAAGTGTGAGGAATGGTTACGTGTTTTTCTTTTTATATGATTTTGCATGTGGTATAATTAGGCTACATTTTGTGAATTGTCTAAATGTGTCAATGGCTTAGATGGATTGAAATTTATTTAATTTTGAACATTGTCTATTAGGTTGTGAATAATCATTAGCTTGTAAAATTAGTGAATTAGGAGCTTTTGGATGAATATAGAGCTTAATTAGGATTTAGTGTAAGTTTAGCACCCTCTTAGGATTTAGTGTAAGTTTAGCACCCTCTAGATTGTCACATTCATTCATAATTTAATGCCTTTCAACTGAAGTTGCTTTACTAGTATTTTTCATGGAAAAAAATAGCTAAAACAAGGTAGGTAATAAAAAATGTTTACTTTGTTAAATAAATCACTATTCTGCAGACCTTCGAGTTATGAGTAGAGCTAGTAGTCAGTTGAAAATGTGATAATAGCTGAGTAACTAGATCGATACACATCACAAATGTGTGCCTCCATGTTAAAAAGCTATAATGACGTTTCAACCAAGCTATTTATTAAACATGACTTAGTTTACCAGATCGACGTTCATTACGAATGTTTGCCTCCGCATAAAAAGACTACGTCCATGTTTTAAAAAAAATGTGTTTCCTTAATAAAACTATAGGACTTATAACAAGCTTGAATTTTCATAAGAAAAATACTTAGGAACAATTACAAAGTTTGAAGGACCAAAGAATTATTAATTTATGTGTACAATTGAAAAGGGTAAATAAATTAACATTGGGATTTCGATTAAGTTGTAATTTTAGTTAAAGCCCCTAGACACAAATTTTGCATGTTAATGATTTGAAATAACTTAAATGATTATGTTTAAGATTAAATTTATTTCATGAAGTTGAAGCCATTGCCTTGTTATTGTATTGTGTGTTGTGTGTTTGTTATGAGTTTGTTGTTTTATTTGCTTAAGGATAAGCAAATGTTTAAGTGTGGGGATGTCAATGGTTGTGATTTGCATCATGTTTTAGGGTTTAGTGTGTATTTACATTATAATTTTGTTAATTTATGTGTTTAAGTGTTTTTCCTAAGTTAGTGTAAGTCATTAAGCTTAAATGTTTTGTTTTTTAGGTACCTTGATGTGTTTGTTAGTGTTTCAAGGTCAACGTCGAAGAACAGAGAAGTTCAGGAGATTTTTGGGTCGAAGCCAGGGCCCAAGCCATGATTGTGGCATAAAGATGTGAGCCACTACCACCTAGGCCACGATCATGGCATTTAAGCCACGATCATGATAGAGAGGCCTGATCCAGACCACGATTGTGGCACTTAGGCCATGATTATGACAGAGAGGAATAGATGCTAGCCACGATCATGGCCTTGCATTGGGAAGATACGAAAACAGATGAAAACATCAACTTTCGAGGAACTTTTTAGACCATTTCAACCCCGAATAAACCCTAGGGCTACCAAGATATCTAAAGAACCTGAAGAATACAAAGAGGGAGATTTTAATCAGCCACCACGATGAAACTCTAAGGGAGAAAACTTTGAGAGATCTAGAAAGAGAAGAAGGAAGAGAGAAGAGGAAGATGACACAGACTTGACGTTTTTCCTGGAATAAGAAGGTTCTCAAAGTCACATCCTCCCATTGTCCATTTGAGTTCTATTTCCTATATATTTCAGTTTTATTTGATTAAATAATTAAGATACATAGTTTGATGATATAATTGAATTTTGATTGATGTTCTATACTCACCTTCAGAATGTTATTTTTGATTTAATGAAATCTCATTGTTTTATATGTTTATTGAATTAATTGTGGTTTAAATCTGCAATTCATATCTTGATAATAAACTGAGAGGGTGAATCGAGAAAAAATGATTAAATTGGGCTAACGAGAGTAGGTAATTTAATAGATTTAGAATTAAATCAGGTTGGTAAATCTTATGTAGAGAGATCACATATAGGTTTCCAATTTTTTATTAGAGAACTTAAGAATTGATTAGGTTTTGGATCGACTGTTGATTGAGAGATGACAACTTCCTATAATCAGATTAGGGTTTATGCTTTACGGTTCAATTATAACTTGAGAGAGAGTAATTGACCCTAGGATCATCTAGAACTATTAATTTGATAAATCATAACTGGTTGGGTTAGCATTAAATAGATAATTTTCCCTTTCTCTCCCTTGGTTAACACACTAGGTTGAATTCGAGGGCGTGCTATCATTGTTCAACAAATCAGGTAATTTCCATTAATTTTTGTTCATTTTGAAACTGAAATTATTACTCATTTTTAGTTGATTAATTTCATTAAGTGTTAATTGTCAATTATTGTTTTGATATTTAATTTGGTTTGATTGATTTATTTAGTTCTTGTGTTTAATTTCATTAAATATTTGTTAATAGTTTCTGACTTTAGAATTTAGGATTAGATTAACCCTCCTCATGGGATCGATACTTTAGGTATTATGTGAACGACTTATGCACTTGCGATATTATCGAGGTTACAAATAGTAAAACTTATCGCACATAAACCTATGATTACTATACCATGATGAACCTTATGATTTGTGCTTACACTCACAAATACTACTATTTTTATATTGATTATTCCTTGCGGTAGCCTCAAATTTTTTTTATTGTTTTTAAGACAGTCCTTAAGTTAGGATGCATTCTTTGTTTAACTTTTAATGCATGATAGAGACAAACATAATTAGTTTCATTAAATTACTTAAAGTTTCTCATTGGTTTTGTTAAATGAAAATGTGCAGCACTTGATTCATTTTGACACCCATATAAGCTTTTGAGCTTAAGAGTAATTCATCACATTTATTCTCATATATTTTTATTTTGTGGTCTCTTATCAAACATGGCTTTCTATGCTAGAACTTGATTTTGAATGCATTTTGAGACCATATTATTGGTGAATTTATGCATGTAGATGCTAGGGGCACCTAGGATAATCATTTTTGATGTAAAAACCTACCTTAATTTTTAGCCCTAGATAACCAAGTTGTCTTTAACCTATCTTAATAATTTTGAGCCCCTAAATTGAAGGAAATGTATAAAGGTTATTTTCATAGGATTATGACTATTTCCATGAAAGTAAATTAGTTTATTCAAGATGCATTGTCCTATTTTTTAGTTTTTATAAGATGGGGGATAAATATAGTAAAAAAGAAAAATAATCTCATATTTGATTTTCTTTCTCAAAAAAGAAGAAGAAAAATATGAAGTATGAAAATATGGAAAAATGTTGAGGTGATTGGAAAGGATGTTTAATCAAGTGAATTTGGGACTGATTTGAGCTAAAACTTGTATGGATAAGTTTGTATGGCTTTAGTAAAATTTATTAACCTAAAAAATTCTTTTTTCTATAACTTTACCTAAGCCATATTACAACTTTTATTAAGTCACTTTGATTTATATATTAAATTCATTTTTGTTATATGGTGGAGATATGATTCACGCACAAGCTTAAGGATATGAACAACTCTTCTTTGATTTGAGAGGTTAATGAACTCCAAAACACTTTCTAGATTGAAAACACTGAAAGAGTGTCACATCTTGTTTCATTTAATTTTGATGGAATTAATGAGATGCTATGTTTTTACTTAAAAAATTTGTCATATAAGTGCTTGTTCTCATAACCGCTATTTTATCTTAAACTTTTGATGTGCATTAGCTTTTAGGATTTTTTTGGATACCATGAAATAAGAAGAGATTGTTATAAGGATGATTGATCTATTAAATTAATGTATGCTTAAAGGAAACCATGAGTCTGGTGTGGGGGAATTTGATAATACGTAATTTGGTTATGATAATTGGCCTTTGATCGCAAGTTTCGATATGATAAATTTTTAATATTTTAAACCTCAATATTTTTGCAAGCGCATGAGTCATTCTCGTAACATTGAAGGTTTTGATCTCACGAGGAGGAATAATCTAATCCTAAAATCTAAGGCTTAACTCAAAATTGCAATAATTCATAATAAACTGTTAGACTAGTGCTCTAAAGGCTATCACCTTAAGCACTTCTGTATTGAATTATTTTGATTAATAAAGTGAAAGATGTTTTTCATTAATTTGATATTCTTTTATATGTGAATTTATGTTGATCTTAAATCATATTAATGGAGTCTATGATACAAAATATAGCGTGAAGGAAATCATGATGAGATCATGATAATGAGATTCTTATTATGTGCAATTACATTAGTATCTAAATAATCCCTAGTCATAGGATTAATAAGACAGGGCATTATTAATCCATACATACTAGCATATGTTAGGCTTCTTGATTTGATCAAGTAGTGGATCTTATAAACTGTAAACATGAGGTGTTTAGAGTTAATATGTGGATGCTTACTAAGGATAGTAAGTACATCGGATGACCCAAAGTGAGATTATCATATGGATAATCTATCGAATGTCAATGATTAATCTCATCACAGTAGTGGTGCAAATATCCTTAGACTTGAGGTTCTAAAAAATGTCTTTGATACCAATCCTATGCTTTGACATCATTCCTTGTTATCTCAAGACGAGGTTACTCTTAGGCTGGTGATTGGGTACAACTTTTGGTATTTGAAGGTAATTAGGTAGCCAATAAAGGATTCCCCACTCCTGATAGAAGGAGATGTTACCCACGGCCTCTTGTTAGGGTCATGACTTAGGAGTCTGTGGCCAGAGCAGTTATGTGTCATGAAGAGAGTCTTCAATGACACATAGAGTAATGAGATGCCAAGACAAGAACTAACATCACTTGGACTAGATGAGACATAATCAATCTAGTGGGAGTTGACACATAGCCTACTCTGAACCAAGTGGAGTAGTATGGTAAAAGGATGAATTGCATAGTAATTTTCTATGAAAAGGTTCATAAGTTGGATAATTAATTATTAAAGAGTTCATGTGTTAATCCACTTGTATTCCAGAAAAATGGCATCATAATACCCTTAATGATTTGATTGAATTAAGAGTTGATTCAAGTCCCTTAAATAACCTGGAACCTAAGGGTCACACGCATAAAAGATCGGATGAAAAACATAGTATGTATGGTCAAATTTAAGTAGGCCACAAACTTGGCTGTTTTTTAAAAGGGCCACGATTGTGACAAAAGGCACGAATCAGTATATAAGTGAGTTCTTCACTTACGTATAGGAGGCTTAATCACTTATTACACATATTAGTGAGTTGATAAGGGCTCTAGAAGAGTTATAGGGAGAGTGAGAAGAGTTCTTGAGTTATCTTCATGCAATTTATGCAATTATTGTATAAAACAACATACATGCAAGATAACCTTGATCTATCTTCCATTTGAACATCTACTTGAATTCATCAAGTTTGGTGCTCAACACCTTTACACATTGTTTCATGTTCCATATTTACGTGTTCTTGTCTGATCAAAGAATGGTTTGGTGTTTGCAACAATCCAAACAAGGAGAAGAAACAAGAAAGGAGGAGAAACAAAGGTAAAAATGTTTTATATTTCATGTTTTATACATATCCTTACATGCATGTATGATCTTGTGATTTTCGGGTTATCATGGTGTCAGAATCTTGATTTTGACACTTCTTTTACATACACTTGCAAGTGATGAATGCATCCATGTCTATCCTAACTGTGGTATTAGAGCAAGTTTATCCATGTAATAGATGATGTTTTGAACATGTGCAAAGAGTTTCTGGGTTGTGATTGACTTGCAAGTTGATTTAGAATAAATAGTATAAAAAGTAGAAATTCTTTTACTGATTTTCTTTCTCGTAAATTTTTATAAGATGTTATTTTATGTTTTTGCCAAAGGAAATTGCAATTGAATTTCATTTTCTATTTTATTTTGAATTAATATACAGACTATTTATATGTGTATTTCTGGGAATTTCTGGAAAACTAGATGCATGTACTAATTTTGAAAATTTGTAACAATTCAACAAGTTTTTTTTATAGATTTTCTTTCAAAAAAATGTTTATCAGGTGTTATGTTATGCTTTTGTAAAAGGAAAATACAATTGAATGTCATTTGCTATTTTATTACAAATTAAGTTTCAACTTGATGCATGTACGGAGTTTTGGAAATTCTGGAAATATGATGAACATGCATGCATGAAAATTCCATATTAATTTTTATAAAAATTGTTTTTATAAATTTTATGTATGCACATGCAAGATGAGATGTTTCCATGTGTACGAGATGCATAAAACTTATTGTTAAAGTGATTATCTTATGCATGCATGATATAATGTTTGACTAGTGTTAGAAGTAATGTGACAAATGTCATGCACATGTAATGTGCCCGCTATTTCCTATTTATAAATAAACAATTCCTAAGAATTAGGTTTTGGAATTTTGTTATTGAATTTGAACTTATATAAGACTCTGTAATTTTTCTAGAATTAATTGAATTTGATTCAATTAATAAATAAAGTCAAAGTCAACATTGGTCAACTTTTTGAAATTTGATGGAGATGACTTACTTAATGACTTATAGTGTATGCATTTCAATTATATGACAATAATAAGGTTCTTATATGATAAGAAATGTATTATTTTGATGGTAATAATATGCTTAATATATGTGCTTGAAATTAGGGTTCCAAAAATTTTACAAACATCGAATCATTCTCTTTAGTGTCTAGTAGGTTAACTTATTTATCTTCATGATTTTGACCATTAAGATAATTTGGCATATGCCAAAATTGTTTAGATAAATTTGAGATGACCTAGGGATATTATAGAGGACTAATTGTTATATGGGAATTTTGGAAACCCTAAGGATTAATTTAGAATTAATCCAACTAGAGCATAGCATTTCTAGTGTGACTAGATAAAGGCATATAAACTTTGATTAAAGTGTTTAATCTGGACATCAGAATAATTGAATTTTAGGGTTCCTAATCGAATCACATTTATAATTCAGATTAGCCAAGACTAACACTAGTACCCTATTAGGTTTTAGAGTTGAATCGATTCACAAACTTAAGATGCATAATTAAGTCACTACCTAAATTAAACCTCCTTTATTTGATACATGCATTAGACGTATTCTAAGGGTAGTTATGGACATAGACTCAATTTAATTGATTTGTCCATAATCTAAATGTATATATGTGATATGCATTTTCAAGATCATCCAAGTATTGATGAGTCTAAAGAATAAATCCCTTAACTGAAATATTAGGACTTACGCCTTCCACTGATATGGCAAGAACCAGAGTTCTTTTAGAGTTGGGTTATTGAGAAAACTTAAGCCCGCTCTACATGAATATGTTCAAACCATGGAAATTAGATTTTCGAATTGATGGATTGGTCTTAAGTAGTAGCGTTGATTTGTTGGACAAACCTAAGGTCAATGTGGATAGAGGCGAAGTTGGGTTGTATATATGGTGTGTATATAAATCATGAGTTGATGACCCAATGAGTGTGTTAAATCAACAGTTGATGGCACAAGTCAGTAGCTGCATGAATGGATGTAATTATTGTGGTGGTTCCTATCGATTGACCTAAGATGGCTTTTTGGGCAAGCCTAAGGTCATTCTTGGTGATATCAGATATCAAACCATTAAGAAAACTATAAGTTTTCTCGAATTCATAGTGAGAGAAATGGATTTGAATAAGAATAGTGAGACCCATAATGCATGTTATTAAAGTCCTTATAGATATGCATTAAATGTACATTTGAACACTTTCTCTCGTTTTTCTAGGTTATCAAATCGCACAATGTCTTCTAGTGTGAACCTACGCTCCCTGTTAGATTCCAACAAACTCATGGGACCTAACTTCTTGAATTTGCTACGAAATTTGATAATTGTTCTCAAATCTAAAAAACTAGAATATATCCTAGATGAACCACTTCCCGATCCCCCATTTGTCAATGCATGTCATGAAGATCAGAAAGCTTACAAGAAGCTACTGGATGATAGTGAGTTGGCTAGCTATATAATGCTAGCCTCTATGTCGCCAAAACTGTAGAAGCAGTATGAGGCTATGGATGCTTATACCATAGTTTACCATCTAAGGGAATTGTTTGATAAGCAAGCTAGGTTTGAAAGGTTCGAGACCTCAAGGTTGCTTTTCCATTCAAAGATGATTTAGGGATCATCTCTAGTGTAGTATATGCTAAAGATGAATGGATATATTGAAAGGTTAGGGAATTTAGGCTTCATTATAGATCATGAATTAAGCATAGACTTAATTTTGACTAGTTTGACCAATGCTTACTCACAGTTTGTTCTTGACTATCAGATGAACCAAATATCCACCATGGTATCTAAGCTAATTAATCTGCTCAAAACAATTGAGCAAATTGTCAAGAAAGATAGTAAGGTTGTGATGCTGGTGGACTCTGCTTGTAGTTCTCGAAGGAAGAACCTAAAGAAGAAGAAGAAATTCAAAAAGCTAGTGGGAGGTGTATCCAAGAATAAGGCAAAGGAGAAAACACCGAAGGGGATATGCTTCCATTGTAACAAGGAAGGACATTAGAAGAGGAACTACAAAGCTTAGTCACTAAAGCAGAAGAAGGCATTAGATGCCCCACCATCTACTTCAAGTATGTTGTTTGTCATTGAGGTTAATACTATTTCTGATCACAACATTTGGGAATTAGATACTGGATGTAGATCACATATGTGTTGATATGCAGGTTCTCAGGAATAGTAGACCGCTCAAGAAGGGAGAGATGGACCTACATATGGGAAAGGGAGAAAGAGTTGCTACATTAACTATTGGGACATATGTTTTATATTTTCCTAGTGGGCTAAAGTTAGTTTTGGAAAATTGCTATTATATACTCATTGTGACTAAAAACATTGTATTTGTTTCATGTCTTAATAAAGCAGGATTTCATTTAACTTTTTTAAGCAATGGTTGTTCAATTAAGTTGAATGAAATATTGTATGGTACTGCTACATTGTGCAATGGAATTTACATATTAGATGTGTCTAATCCAATTTTAAATATCAATAACAATAAAAGACAAAATGAGATAACCTAAAATCATCTTACTTATGGCATTGTTGACTTGGCCATATAACTGAGAAATGCATGATTAAGCTACACAAGAATGGTAGCCTAGGGTTATTTGATTATGAATCATGTGACACATGTGAATCTTACCTGTTAGGAAAGATGACTAAATTACCTTTTAAAGAAAAAAGTGAACGAATGAATGGGTTATTGGACCTAATACACTCATATGTATGTGGTTTGATGTCCATTCATGCGAGAGGTGGTTTTGTGTACTTCATTACTTTTATTGATGATTATTTACCATATGGGCATGTGTATCTAATAAGATACAAGTCTGAAGCATTTGAAATGTTCTAACAATTTAGGCATGAAGTAGAGAAACAACTCGATAGAAGTATTAAGACACTTTGATTAGAATGAGGTGGTGAATACTTAAATCAGGAATTTCTAACTTAACCCAGAGATAATGGGATAGTATCCTACTGGACTCCACCTTACACACCGCAACATAATGGTGCAACTGAAAGGAGAATCCGAACCTTGTTGGATATGGTAAGGTCAATGATGGGCTTAGTAGATCTACCGAAATCCTTTTAGGGTTATACACTCGAGATTGCTATTTATGTGATAGAAAAAGTCCCTTATAAGGCAATTAAAGTTACTCTATATGAGATATGGACTACCAAAAGGCCCTATCTTTCTCATATGAAAGATTGGGGGTTGTCTAGCTTATGTGAAGAAGATTTAATCAAACAAACTTAAAGTGAAATATGATAAATGTCTATTTATAGGATATCCTAAGGAAACAATTAGATGTCAATTCTATAATGCTTTAGAGAAAAAAGTGTTTGTCTCAAAGCATGTTGTCTTTTTAGAGAAAGAATTTCTTCTAAGAGAAGACAGTAGGAGCAAAGTAAAACTTGATGAAGTTCATGATGCTCAAATAGATGCAGAACAACTGCCTAAACCTAAAACTATTGTCCACAGAGATGAGACGACACTTAAACCTTCTAACACACAAAATGTTAGTAGGTCAAGTAGGATACACAATGTTCTAGAGAGATATGGATTTTTTGTAATTGAACATAATGACGTATTGTTCATAGAGGACAATGAGCCTACAACCTATGAAGAGGCTCTGAAGAGTTCAGAATTTGAAAAATGGCTTCAAGCCATAAAGTCTGAAATGGATTCCATGTATGAAAACCAAGTATGGACTTTGGTTAAACCACCCGAAGGGTTAAAACTCATAGGGTGCAAGTGGATTTTCAAGAAGAAAATTGACATGGAAGGTAATGTGATTACCTATAAAGCGAGGCTAGTTGGTCAAGGTTTCGTCAAAGACAAGGAGTTGAGCATGATGAGACATTTAGCCCTGTAGCAATGCTTAAATCCATTAGAATACTCCTGGCCACCATTTCTCATTATGACTATGAAATATGACACATGGATGTGAAGATAGCTTTCCTAAATGAAAACCTAGCTAAGATGTATATATGATACAACTTGAAGGCTTTATATCCAAATATGGCAGAAGGGTTTGCAAGCTTCAGAAATCTATTTATAGATTGAAGCAAACATCTACGAGTTGGAACATTTGATTTGATGAGACAATCAAAGAGTTTGGTTTCTCATAAAATTATAATGAACTTTATGTGCACAAGAAGGTTAGTGGGAGTGCTATCAAATTCCTTTTGTTATATATGGATGAAATATTACTAATAGGAAATCATATCTCAAGTTTGCAATCAGTCAAAGTTTGGTTGTCTCAGAATTTTTCCATGAAAGACCTTGGAGAAGCAACATATATATTAGGAATAAAGCTCTATAGAGATCGATCAAGGAAGTTCCTAAGTCTTTCATAATTAACTTATATAGACAAAGTGCTAAATAGGTTTAGCATGGATCAGTCCAAGAGAGGGCCTCTTCCTATAACTCATGGGATAAAACTCCCGAAATATATATGTCCCAAGACATAAGATGAGAGGACTCACATCAGTATGATCCAATATACTTTGACAGTAAGATCAATCATGTATGCTATGTTATGTACAAGACCCGATATATCATATGCTATAAGTGTTATGAGCACATATCAATCAAATCCTGGTGAGGGTCACTGGGTGAATATTAAGAATATCCTAAAGTACTTGGCAAGGACTAAGGATGTACTCTTGATATATGGAAATGGAGATATAGTAGTGAGCAGGCATACAGATACCAGTTTTCAATTTGATTAGTATGACTTTAAATCTCAGTCAGGTTATGTTTTCACACTGAATGGTGGAATAGTCAGTTGGAAGAGTTCCTAAACAAGAGACGACTACAAATTCGATGACCGAGTCAAAGTACAATGTAACTGCAGAAGCGACGAAAGAAGTTGTTGGGATCACATAGTTTATTATGGAACTTGGAGTGGTTCCGAGCATAGTAGACCCAATATTGTTGTATTGTGACAACAATGGAGCTATTGCTCACACCAAGGAACTAAGGTCTCACCAAAGGTCCAAGCACGTACTTTGGAGATATTGTTTGATCATGGAGATAATTGATAGAGGTAATGTGGAGATTGAGAGAGTGCCCACAGATCAGAACATCGGTGATCCTTTAACTAAGCAACTTCCTCAATTGAAATTTGATTTTTGTGTACTGGTCTATGGTATTAGATACAAAGGCAGTTGGCTTTAATGCAAGTGGGAGATTGTTAGAATAGTTCTCTAAAGGCAATAACCTTTAGCACTTTTGTAATGACTTTATTTTGATTAATAAAGTGAAAGTCATTTTTCATTAATTTAATATTCTTTTATAAATGAATTGATGATGATCCTAAATCAAATTAATGAAGTCCATGATATAAAATATAGCATGAAGGAAATCATGATAATAAGATTCCTATCATGTGCAATTATATTAGTATCTAAAAAATCGCTAGTCATAGGATTAATAAGATAGGAAATTATTAATCCAGGCAGACTAGCACATGTTATACTTCTTGATTTGATCAAGTAGTGGATTTCATAAATTGTAAACATGAGATATTTAGAGTTAACATGTGGATTATTACTAAGGGTAGTAAGTACATCGGATAACCTAAAATAAGATTATCATATGGATGATTTATCGATTGTCAATGATTAATCTCATCATAACAATGGTGCAGATATCCTATTCTTTAACATCAAGGCGAGGTCACTCTTAACGTGGTGATTGGGTACAACTATTGTCATTCGAAGGTAATTAGGTAGCCAACAAAGGATTCACCACTCCTGATAGAAGGAGATGATACCCGCAACTTCTTATTAGGATCATTACTCGGGAGTCTGTGGCTAGACCAACTATATGTCATGATGAGAGTCTTTAATGACACACAAAGTAATGGGATCCCACGACAAGAAATAACATCACTTGGGCTAGATAAGACGTAGTCAGTCTAATAGGAGTTAACACATAGCCCATACTCCAAACCAAGTAGGGTATAGTATGGTGAAAGGACAAATTGCATGGTAATTATCTATGGAAATTTTCATAAGTTGGATAATTAACTATCGAAGAATACGAGTGTTAATCCACTTATATTCCGACAAAATGGCATCACGAAATCTTTCATGATTTGATTGAATTAGAAGTTAATTCAAGTGCCTTAAATAACCGGGAACCTAAAGATCAAATGAAAAACATAGTGTGTATAGCCAAATTTAAGTAGGGCATGATCATGACTCATAGACCACGATCGTGGCTGAAGGTGAGCACATTTTTTTAAATGGCCACGAACGTGAAAGAGGGTGCAAATCAATATATAAATGAGTTCTTCACTTATGCACACAAGGCTTAATCACTTCTTACACATATCAGTGAGTTGAGAAGGACTTTAGAAGACTTCTAGAGAGAGTGAGAAGAGTTCTTGAGTTATCTTTATGCAATTTATACAATTGTTGTATAAATCAATATACATGCAAGATAACCTTGATCTATCTCCCATTTGAACATCTACTTGAATTCATAAAGTTTGGTGTTCTAACACCCTTACATATTGTTTAATCTTCCATCTTTGTGTGTTCTTAGGTGATCAAAGAAGGGTTTAGTGCTTACAACAACCTAAAAACAGAGAAGAAATAAGAAAGAAGGAGAAACAAAAGTAAAAATGTTTTATATTTCATGTTCTTTACATATCCTTGCATGCATGTATGATTTTGTGGTTTTCAGGTTGTCATAGCTTTAGAATCTTGATTTCGAAACTTCCACTGGATACACATGCATGTGATGCATGTAACCATGGCTAACCCATCATAAACAAACTAAGACAGAAAATTATTCAATCAAATAATCAAATTCAAGAAATAAATTTGAAATGATAAATAAGATAGCAATTGCACGACCAAATCAAGAATCAACCTAGGAATTACCAATTGAGAGAAAGTATAATTTTATCTGTCTTTAATAAAAACCTAATTGATTATGAAATTATTAAATTATCAGGTCTAGATGTTCTTAGGGTGTATCACTCTCTCTCAAGTTATAATCATTAACCTTAATTAATAAACCCTAATTAGATTATGGGCATTGCAACCTCTCAACTCATAATTTAAACAAAACCTAAATTAGTTCTGAATTTGTCTAATAACTTATCGAAAACCTCACAATCTCTCATTACATAAATTTACTAGTTTGATTCAATTCTTGATCTATTAGACTACCTAACTCTCATTGGCACAATTTAATTATTTTCACTCAGTTCACCCTCTTAGTTTATTACCAAATTATGAAATGCAGAAATCAAATCACAAATAACTCAATAAAAACACATTCAATCAACTTTCATTAATATCAATGACAAAATTCCCGAAGGTGAGTTTAGACGTATCTCAACGTTCAACGAAGCTATCATCTATAGCTATCTCAAATTCTATACAGTTATAAGAATGAAATAAACCAGAAATAACTCGAAGTGGATGCTGATAGAGGCAGCGATGGTGAGAAAACTCCTATTCTAGGAAGTACTTCACGTCAAGCTTCTTCTTTGTGTCTCTCTTCCTCCGTCTCTTCCTCAATCTCTTGATAAAGCTCTCAAGGGTTTCGAGATATGGTTGATGAAAACCCCCCCATCTTTTGTTCTTCATGTTCTTTAAATACCTTTACAGCTCTAAGGTTCCTTTAGGGTCGAAACGGTTTGAAAAGTTCCTACAAACTTGATGTTTTCACTTATTTTTTTATCTGCCCGACGCAGGACACAATTGTCTGTCACGAGTATGGCCCATATGTCATAATCGTGGATAGTATCAGACCTTTTTATCACGATCGCAGCCCAAGCCTAAGGTACAATGGCTCACACGTCTCTGTCATGATCGTGGTTTATTGTACCAAGATCGTGGGTGGTATATTCAGCCTAAAAGTCTCCGAAACTTCTTCGATCATCGACATTGACCATGAAATACTAACAACCACATCAAGGTTTGTCAAGAACATAATATTTAAGCTCAAAGAATTATACTAACCCATAAAAACACATAAGCTAACACAATTATAACCTAAACATATACTAAACAATAAGATTAACACTAATACATAACAATTTAATCCCTAAAAAATTATGCAAATCACACCTATCAATATCCTCACACTTAAATGTTTGCCTTTCGTCAAGCAAACAACATAACAAACATATAATAGCATAAAACACACTATGTAGTAATGAGGCAATGGCTTCAACTTCATGAAATAAATTTAATCTTAAGCACAATCATTCAAGTTATATCAAATCATTGATATGCAAAATCTATGTCTTGGGGTTTTGAACTAAATATACGAATTAATCTAGATCTAATGTTAATTTATTTGCCCTTTTCAGTTGCACACACACATTAATAATTCTTTCGTTATTCATACTTTGTAACTGTTCCTAAGTACATTTTCATGAAAATTCAAGCTATTACAAGTTCGGTAGGTTTTTATTATGAACACACACATTTTGAATTTATTAATTAATTGTTATTATTATTGTTTAAATAAGGACTTATTCTTTTACTTGGAGGCAAACATTGGTGATGAATATCGATCCCATTACTTGACTAAGTCATTTTATTAACAACTTGGTTGAAATGTCATTATAATTTTTTGACCTAGAGGTACGCATTTGTGATGCGTGTTGAATCGGTTACTCAACTATATCACATTTTCAACTTGCTACTAGCTCTATTCATAAGCCTAAGGTTGGAAAAACAGTTATTTATTTAACAAACATTATTTTAACTACTTGCTTTCATGAAAAATACTAGTAAAGCTACTTAAGTTGAAAGGCCTCAAATTATGAATGAATGTGACAATTTAGAGGGTGCTAAACTTATACTAAATCCTAATTAAGCTGTATATTTATCCAAGGACCCCAATTCTTTACAGCCTAATAGACTATGTTCAAAATTAAATCAATTTCAATCCATCTAGGCCGTTGACACATTCACACAAATCACAACATGCAACCTATCAACTATCATACAATGTGCAAAATCACATTCAAAGAAAAACACATATCCTTCCCCACACTTGAACACATTGTCTTAAATGTGAGAAGGGGGAAAAAATAAGCATATAAAAAAGAAAAAAACATAAATTAAAGTAAATAGGAAAGAAATAAAAATAAAAATAAACATGAACATAAGATGAAGACTAATTTGAAAAGGAAACAATAGGTTAGACAAAATCTCATGGAGATGGAGGCGGGAATGGCACGCCCATGAACATAAGATGAAGACTAATTTGAAAAGGAAACAATAGGTTAGACAAAATCTCATGGAGATGGAGGCGGGAATGGCACGCCCTGAAAGTCGACATAAATGACTAACATGTTAATAAAAGTTCAAAACACATCTAATTATACCTAATAATTTCAAACAAACTTCTAAGTGTGCTGATTTATGGTCCTTAGCTCAACCTTGCATCTATGGAGGCATCTTAATTATTCGAAGATAAGGAAATCACTTCCTTATACTTGGGAATCACTTCTCTAAGATAAAGCTTGCAATGATGCTCGTTAACCTTAAAAATTTCCTTGTTAATGATAAAAAATTGAATGACGGTAAATGGCCCACTCCATCTAGATTTTAACTTCACTGGAAATAGCCTCAGTAGGGAATTATATAGGACAACATTGTCTCCTACTTTGAATTCCTTTTGTTTGAGACAAGCATCATGCCATTTCTTAACCTTTTCCTTGTAGAGTTTGGCATTTTCATATGCATTAAAATGAAACTCTTTAAGTTCGTCTAGTTGGAGAAGTATCTTTCCACTGGCAATTAAAATTTAAAGCTTTAATCTCCCAATACGCTCGATGTTGTAATTCAACTAGAAAATGACAAGTCGTCCTGTACATGAGCCTACAAGGAGTTGTTCTAATGGGTGTTTTGAGAGCTATTCTATAAGCCCATAAAATATCATCTAACTTTGTTGCCCAATCCTTCCTGGAGTTGTTCACTGTCTTTTCCAAAATTTGTTTCAGCTCCCGATTAACAGCTTCCACTTGGCCACTAGTTTGCAAAGGTAAGTGTGGCGACACGATGGTACACTCTATATCTCTTTCAGAGGGCATCAAAAGATTTGATGTAGAAATGTGTGCCTCCATCACTTATTATTGTATGTGGCACTCCAAAATGGTTAAATAACCATTTAATAAACTTCTGCACTACCTTTCCATCATTGGTTGGAGATGCTACCACTTTGGCCCAACATGAAACATAATCAAACCCCACTAGAATACACATATTTCCCATTGAAGATGGAAAAGGACCCATAAAATCGATGCCCCAAACATCGAAGACCTCCACTTCTTAAATGTTGGACAAAGGCGTTTCATCCCTTTTGGAGATGTTACCTATTCTCTAGCATTGATCACATTATGCTACGTAGGTCTGGGCATCCTTAAACATATGTGGCCAATAAAATCCACTCTTAAGTATCCGAGTCACCATTTTGCTGGCTCCATAATGCCGAGCATACTGACCTTTATGATATTGCTTTAGGATGTCTACCATTTCTTCATTTGGAACACATCATCGCGTTAACCATTTGCACATGCTTTATACAGAATTGATTCATCCCATATATATTGGTTACAATCATGCAAGAACTTCTTTCTTTGTTAGTAAGAGAGATCTGACAGAAGCTTACCACTAGCAACATAACTTGCGATATCAGCAAACCATGGTACAGTCAAGCTCTCGAGTAGCATCAGAGTTTCATTGGGGAAATTTTTGCTAATATTGTCGCTTGGCTCACATTCCCTTCCCTCAAGTCTTTATAAGTGGTCTGCAACTACATTTTTTTACTGCCTTTTTATCTCTCACCTCTATATCAAATTCTTTTATGAGTAATACCTATCAAATGATCCTAGGTTTTGCATCTTTCTTGTTGAAAAGGTATTTTAGTACCGCGTGATTTATGAATACGATTACCTTTAAGCCTAAAAGATATTGTTGAAGCTTATCACATGCATACACTACTGTGAGTAGTTCCTTTTCTGTAGTGGTGTAATTCAATTGGGGTCCTATAAGGGTCTTACTAGCTTAGTAAATCACATACAACTTCTTATCTTTCCTTCGGCCCAAACTACAACCAATAGCTTGGTCACTTGCAATACACATAACTTCAAATGGAAGTGTCTAGTCCAATGGTGAAAAAATTGGTGTTAATATTAACGCCTCCTTTAATGTGTTGAATGTAGCCATACACTTGTCATCAAACAGGAAAGGCACATCCTTGACTAAAAGGTTTGTCAAAGGCCTTTCAGTTTGTGAAAAGTATTTGATAAATTGACAATAAAATCCTACATGACCTAAAAATCCTTACACACCTTTTACATTTCTTAATGGTCGAAGTTTCTCTATCACTTTTGTTTTTGCTCTATTAACTTCAAATCCTTGATGTAGATTTTATGCCATAGTATTATCCCTTCTTGCACCATAAAATGACATTTCTCTCAATTCAGCAGCAATTGTGACTCTTTACATCTTTAAACAACTTTATCTAAATTAGTTAAACATATGTCGAAAGAATCTCCAGAGACCGAAAAATCATCTATGAACACCTCCATTATATCTTCTATCATGTCGGCGAATATAGACCATACATCTCAAAATGTAGCTGGGGCATTGCCAAGTCCGAATGACATCTATCTGTACGTAAAGGTACCATAAAGGCAAGTAAATGTGGTCTTCTCCAGATTATTAGGGTAAGTGAAAATCTGGTTATAGCCTGAATATCCATCTAGGAAGCAATAAAATGAATGGCCAGCTATCCTTTCTATTATCTAGTCTATAAATAGAAGAGAAAAGTGATCTTTTTTAGTCACTAAGTTGGGATTGGGTTTGCTATAATCTACGCATACTCTTCATCCTGTAACTGTTCTTATTGAAATTACTTCTCCACTATCACTTTCTATTACCGTCATTCCACCCTTCTTAAGTTCACATTATACTGGCCTGACCCATTCACTATCATAGATGGGATAAATTATTATTGATAACGTTTGACCTTCACCTAGAAAGGTATATCTGAGATGTGCAGGCAAAGTTTTAAGGTCTAATATCGGTGATTTTTCTATAGATAGTGGTATGGGTGCTTCAGTTCGAACCAATTTATCTTCATGTGTTTGAAAGTCTAACTCTTCTATCTCATCATCTCCTTTAGATTTTTGGTTTTGATATCCATTGTCTACCTCTACCTCCACTACCTGAAATTTTGTGATGCAACTCTCAACCTGTTCTTGCCAACGTTGATCCATAATTTCAACCTTCATGTATGTGCTACTAGTTATTGGATTCTTCAAGGCCTTCTTCATATTGAATTCAATCTAATCCTCACCTATTCGAAGTGTTAGATTCCAATTTCAAACATCAATTATGGTTTTCCTGTATTCATAAATGGTCGATCTTAGATCAATGGGCAGTTCTTATCTTTTCCAAAATCCAGAACCACAAAATCTATTGGAATAATGAACTTATCCACTTGAATTGGAACATCTTCCACTATTCCAAATGGTCTCTTAATGGATTGATCAGCCAACTGAATTAACATTGATGTTGGCTTGACCTTCCCTAATCCTAACTTCTTTAATATCTACAGAGGCATAAGATTAGTGCTTGCTCCCAAATCAGACAAACATTTAGAAAATTGAAACTCACCAACCATACAGGGTAATGTGAAACTCCCTGGATCTTTCAATTTAGATGACATTTGACTGGTGACTATGGAGCTACACATGCCAGTAAGAGCTACCATCTGATTATTCTCCTAAGTATGCTTTTTTGATACTATGTCTTTTAAAATTTTAGAATATTTAGGCATATGTTCCAACGCCTCTACAAAGGAGAGATTTATCTGCTACATTTTTAATTTCTCAACAAACTTTACAAATTTTGCATCTAAGTTCTTCTTTTGTAATTGTTGAGGAAAAGGGACTTTGGTTTGATATGGTAAAGGGCGACACAAGGAGGATATTCACTCATGTCCACCTCTTTCTCCTTTTCTTGATTTTTCTCATCAAGATGGACAGGCTCCTCCATTGTTCGTATGGGTGGTTCAAGTTCCTTCCCGCTTCGAAGTGTGATAGCCTTTAGTCACTCCCTTGGTTTTGTTCTTAAAGTGTTAGGAATATATCCCACATTTCGCAAAGAAAATGCATTTGACAATTGATTCACTTGGGCTTCTAAATTATGGCTTGAGGAAGCATAGTCCTTAGCGACTTGCTCAAATTTGCCTTCTAGCTTCCTTTGCACATCGTTTAGAGTTCTAAGCATATTTAAAATTTTATCCAACTTAGATTCCATCGAGCTTGGTTTATCTTGACAGAAGCTCACTTGTCCTTATGGCCTAAATTGTCCTCCAACATTGTTTATCTAAGAGAAGTTAGGGTGGTTCTTCCACTCCAGGTTGTAGGTGTTGAAGTAGAGTTTGCTCACTCCTGATTGTCTTCTCTCATCAAATAACAATCCATAATATCATGGTCTGTCTGTCCACAAAGCTCACACTTTAATTGTATGGTCTTCACTGAAGATGAGGACGATGCCTTCATACTATTAAGTTATAGTGTCAAGTTGTCTATCTTCTCTTGCATTTCAGTCATTTGATTAACCATGACGATTTCTTTATGATCTTTGAAAGTAATAAGTTGCCTCCCCCACTCATTCGTCCACAAGTAACTATTGATCACCATCTCATCAGTTAGCTCTTTTACTTCATCCACTGTCTTCTGCATTAGTGATCCTCCTAAAGCTGCATCAATTCTACCTCTCATTGGTGGGTTCACTCCATTGTAAAATGTTTGCAACAGGAATTCCTTAGGTAGGTTATAGTGTAGGCACTTTTGTTGCAAATCCTTATATCTCTACCATGCTTTGTAGGTTGATTCCTCGTCACCTTACTAGAAATTATTGATTTCCTTAATGATCTTGGTGATCTTAGTCAATGGGAAATACTTATCCAAGAAGGCACAAACTAGCTGATCCTATGTTGTGATGTTAGCTGGGCTAAGGGAATGATACCAAGCTTTCGCTCTATCTCTAAGAGTAAAGGGAAATAGTCGAACTCTAATTGCATCTTCTGACATATGATGGTACCAAAAATTATCATAGATTTCGAGGAAGTTCACTATATGTGCATTTATTGTCGGCTTTGGTTCACTCTGTGATCCATATTCCAATGAAACTCTTCAGCCATTTTTGTTCTTGATCTCTTCTTCTTCCTCTCTCCAAGCTTTCTTAAGGGGTTCGTTCTAGTCGAGTGATATCTAAATCTAAAGATTCTGCTGCATGACTCAACCCTCTCGTGACTCTTATGTTCATGCAAGAGCATGAATTTTGATTAAAATAAGGAATAAAAATAAAAATTTAAAACTAATCTAAACACCTTAAACTATGGAACTAAAATAATTACCTCCTTAGCAACGGTGCCAAAAACTTGATCGCAGGTTCTGATATGATAAAGTTTCATTATTTTAAACCTTGATATTTTTGCAAGCACACGGTCGTTTGCATTGTATCTAAGGTATTAATCCCACGAGGAGGAATAATCTAATCCTAAATTCTAAGGCTTAACTCAAAATTACAATAATTCACAATAAACAAACTAAGATAGAAAATTATTCAATCAAACAATCAAATTCAAGAATTAAATTAGAAATGATAAATAAGATAGCAATTACACAACCAAATTAAGAATCTATCTAGGAACTACCAATTGAGAGATAAGGGATTTTTATTTGACTTTAATGAAAACCGCATTGATTATGAAATTATTGAATTACTAGTTTAGATGGTCCTCGGGTAGATTACTCTCTCTCGACTTATAATCTTTAACCTTAATTAATAAATCCTAATTAGATTATGGTAATTGCAACCTGTCAATTCATAATTTAACAAAAACCTAAATTGGTTCGGAATTTGTCTAATAACCTACCAAAAACCTATGCATGATCTCTCGTTACACAAATTTACCATATTGATCTATTAAACAACCTAAATCTCATTAGCACAATTTAATGATTTTCACTCGATGCACCCTTTTAGTTTATTACTGACTTATGACGTGAAGAAATCAAATCACAAAAAACTACAGAAAAATGTAATCAATCAACTTTTATTAATAACAAAGACAAAATTTCTGAAGGTGAGTTTAGATATATCTCAACATTCAAATCTATCATCTATTGCTATATCAAATTCTATACAATTGTAAAAATGATCAAAACCAGAAAAACTCAGAATGAATGATGATAGAGGTAGCGATGTTGGGAGACCTCCTATTCCGGAAAGTGCTTCGCGTCAAGCTTTTTCTCCATATCTCTCTTCATTTGTCCTTCATCAATCTCTCAATAGAGCTCTCTAGGGTTTTGGGATATGGCTGATGCAAAAACTCCCTTCTTCTATTCTTCATGTTCTTTAAATTCCTTGGTAACCCTAGGGTTCTTCAAAACTTGTCGTTTTCACTTGTTTTCGTATCTGCTCAATACTGGCCACGATCGTGGCACCTTTTTGTCATGGGCAAAAACCTTTCTGTTATGATCGTAGCCCAAGTGCCATGATCATGGTTTGGGGTATAGTGGCTGACATGTCTTTGTCTCAATCTTGGCCTATTATGGCATGATCATAGGTTGTGGATTCGGCCCGAAAGTCTCCAAAACTTCTTTAATCTTCGACGTTGACCCTAAGAAACTAAAAAACACATCAAGGTACCTGAAAAACACAATATTTAAGCTCAAAGACTTATACTAACCTAGAAAAATAGTTAAATACTTAAACTAACACAATTCTAACCCAAACACTTACCAAACAATAAGATTAAAACTTAATACATAACATTTTAAACCCTAAAACATTATGTAATTCACACCTATCAGCCTTAGCTCTTTTTCTTTAGATTTATTTTGGTACTTAATTAATATAATTATTATTTGTTTTATTTTAGGAGGTTATAAGTGTAGATTTGATCAAATTGGAGTAATACTTGTTAAAACCACAAATTTTGGAAAAAAGAAGGCATATTGCTACAATTGTTAAAGAGAGACCACCTATAAAGCCAAATTCACTCAAAGAGCTTTATTTTAATTAGGAGACTTATTCCTAGTCCTGTTACGTATGGATTTGGATTTTTTTTACAAAAGAATCAATATAATATTAAAAGAAGTTAGTTTTTCAGTAGGAAAAAAGTAGAAAAACATATCACATACCTTCTTCATAATTCTCTTTTAATTTTTCTTTGTGTTTTCTCTTCATTTTTCATCTTTTCATCTATTTTTAGTGTTGGAACTAAAACCATGAGTGGCTAAATCCAAATATTCTTATTAAAGGGAACTTAAAACTATAATTCTAACCTTGTAAAAGTTTGTTCTAATCCTAGATTTGTTCTACTTCAAGTATGTTTTGTTTTATGCTCTTTTTCTTAATGAGCAATCAATGTTGATTAATCTGAAAAATTAATTCGATGTTAATTATTCTATAGCTATCCATGAATTTAGTGATTTATAATTATCATAAATGATTGCTATAAATAGGAAGTAGGTTATGAATCTGCATACTTAACTTATGATAAATAAGAAAGCTAAATTGAATAATTGTAGCTATCTTGATTATTTAATTTAGGGTTTAGTCTTTTCATTAAGTTGATTGCTATCATTTAATTGATATGGAATGATAACATACCTAATCAATTTATGGTAATTTTTGGTTTTAATGTAAGGTTTTAATTAATTAATTTATGAAAACTTAAGACTTATTATGACTATTATAAGGTTTTAGACTAAATTCTTAATTTGTGAAAATTACTCTTTTTAGAATAATGATCAAAGTTATAGTTAGATGAGATCTTTCACTTAAATCAAAGTTAAATACAATTGAATTTCTCACTTTAATACTAAGTTGATTTATTTTGATTCCTTGTTAAATTTATTTAATTACTTAATTAACCATAAGTCCCTTATTTTTTAAACAATTGAAATTAAGATACTAATGTTTAGCTCTCTTAGGATTTGACCAAGTTTCATGAATAGCATAAGAAGTTAGTATAATAGAATTAATTTTAAGGGATTCAAAAACCTATTTAAGCTTTCAGTTGCAAGGAAGCTAAATCCATTAACCTTCCAATATTCTAGAGCATCATTTTGAAAGTTAACCCATATAGGAATTTATTTAACTTTATTTCTATCCAACCTTATTCCAAGGCAACATGTTTTAAAGAGGAAAGGCTGACATGTTATGTGCTAAAGACCCTATTGGATAATTCTAAACAAATTTGCATCTTTGGGGAATGAAAACATCCTTGTTAAAGAGTAATATTTTCTTTAGTACCAATTTACTCCATTTGGAGCTTGCCTAATATTACACCTGAAGAAAGTTGGATGTTTTTCTAAAAAGTAACCCACTAGGGATAAAGACCACACAATTGTTGGAGTTATGTAAATATAGTGCCTCGGAAAGCAAGTGTATTTACATGTAACTTTATCTTCTTCAGTTACAGTTTTGTAATGAAAATATTTATTATTAATAAA
>JAOSBN010121667.1:12500-33241 GCA_027563595.1 Erythroxylum suave | reverse complement strand
AACTGTTGAATTCTATGGTGGTGAACTAAATGGAGTCAGTTATAGTGATCCTGCTACTGTGAAAAAATATGCTAGACACGGGTGAAATTTTTGAATTAGATCGTGCTACTTTGAAATCCGATGGTGTTTTTCGTAGCAGCCCAAGGGGTTGGTTTACTTTTGGACATGCTTCGTTTGCTCTGCTCTTCTTCTTCGGACACATTTTGCATGGCGCTCGAACCTTATTCAGAGATGTTTTTGCTGGTATTGATCCAGATTTAGATGCTCAAGTAGAATTTTGAGCATTCAAAAAACTTGGAGATCCAACTACAATCAGACAAGTAGTCTGATACAACATTGATCTCTGACTTTTTACCTCTATTTGATTTTTAGAATTTGACATTTTACAATTTGCCATCTTTTTCTTTGTGTTATTACGTGCCAGCTTTTTCCTTTTTCATTTCATCTCCTACATCCTCTTTCAAAACACTTGATTTGGTATTCTGCCATCAGAGATCCAACTCCTGGTGCGCAGTCCCAGATATTGAATAGCCTGGAACACTATCTCACTCAACCACATAAAGACCCGGAATGGGTGGAATTTGTACGGGAACGCGTTCAAAACCCACACTTTTTCCCCAGGGCGTACGAGGCGGGACTTCCTTCATTCTGAAATGTGTTTTTCGACTCGAGATAGAATGATATCCTTGTATAAACACATTTTTTATAATCGTCAAGACGCTCTTCTCTTTATTCCAGGAACAGAAATAGATCTTATCCTTCGGGAGCACCTGAAACCCATAGAGTTTGATCATTCTTCACTCTGTGAAGTTTTGCGTAGTTTATGCCAAGACCGACACGAATCTGCTTTCTATTCCCAGGTTCTGGAGGAGAAGGCAGATTTAACAGTTTTTGGCAACAACAACGAGAAAGAGAAATTGCATTTTTCCAAAGAAAAGAGAGATGGATCGAGCTCTTTTAATTAGAAAATAAAATAAGCGGGCTTGAAGAAGCGGCAGAAACTTTTTATTTTCGACAGCGAGATGGAAAAGGGTAAAGGGCCAACAAATGATTTGATTGTTTGCTTTGGTTTGGAGAGAGCGTAGTGACCTAGTGCAAAAGACAAAATCAAATGAAATGATAAGAGAAAAAGGTGATTTTTCTTATTGTAGAGAAAGGTACCTTCTTGCCTATATGAGCCGTACAATTCATGTTTCCATTCTCTTTTCATTACGAAGATGTATCACGTCAGGATCTGTTGCTCAAACCGAATCATGCCAACGTTATGGAAGTTCCTGGATTGTGTGAAATAAGAGTAGTACCAAAGGCACCTTATGATGTCATAATCAAAAATGGAAAATTGGCTATGGAGATTCCGTGCGGTCAGAAATTCATACAGACACAAAGGGGTTCGACAGGAAAGTCGTTTCGATCCAATCCATTCTTCGGGTCAAAAAATGATAAAAAAGGATATGTCAGTGACCCAGCACGACAAAGCACTCTCCGAGGGCATGGAATGTCCAATTTTTCAGTCAGAATCTCGACAGTAATGTCTCTGTTAGATTCTCCGGTCGAAATAAGGGAAAACTCCATTCAATTTTCGATGGAAACAGAGTTTTGCGAATTCTCCCCAGAACTGGAAGATCATTTCGAAATCCTCGAGCATTTTAGAGGTTTAAATGTTACTATTGTAACTTCGGCCAACACACAAGATGAGACTTTACCACCGTGGAGCGGCTTTTTGCAAAAAGATGAGGGGGAAACTCAGTAAGATGTCGGAGAAGCGAAATATACGAGATCACAAACGTAGATTGCTCGCGGCTAAATATGAATGGAGACTCATTTCTTATGTACAAGAGTAAAACAGAAATAAACATAATCAAACTAGACCGGGTGCCCCACGATTCGTTGATTAATCATCCTAACTTGAAGCGGGTTCAAAAGTAAGTCCTATAGCCTTATTGAGTTTTTACTATCATTTATTTATATGAATTACTCTAAGGTTAACGGACGATTGAGAAAGAATAGAATGAGTGGATGAATAGGAATACCAAGATACGCAACGGATTAGTAATATAGGTTCTTTAATTTATTCAAAAGAGAATTTCTGCATAATATTGTTATATAATCTATATATAATATTGAATTTGAATATATAAAAAAAATCATGTTAATTTGATTTTGAATTCGAATTTTGAATTATAAAAATCATATTAATTGGGGCAAAAAGTTGGTAGAAACGATCAGGCCCCCGATTCCGATTCAAAGTATACTGTCAACCACCGATCAAAGAAAATTTGTTAGTCCAAAATCCATGTTCGATAGCAAGTTGATCGATTAATTCAATAATCAATGGTAGTTAGCATTCGATTTCGTTGGATTCTCCAATTTGGAAGATATCTATTTCGGCTGAGCTGAACAAATATTATAATAGAATAGGATGAACTAAATGAGTTTTGCAAGTTTTGCGTCATGAACTTTGTACCGCGTACAACTCGTAGATGATCTATATAAAATCACATAGGAGAGAATAAAAAAATAGAAAAAATATGAAAGAAACTACAAAGAAATGAAGGAGGATCGGATGATATTTGTACTGTATCTGAGATCCATTTTGGATATTTCCGCGCCCTGCAACTTCTCTAGACTAGACTTTTCAGTCTTTTGACCAATTAATTGAACCTTTCTCATTTCTATTCAGTATTAACATTCTGTTTGATCGAGAGGAGATAGATTGTGAACAAATAAAAAAGAAGAGGAAACATAATCTAATTTTTTTTCTTTTACATACTATATAAGATAGATTCTTTACTGAAAAAATAATAAACATAAAAAAAAGCTATATTTTCAGACACTGAAATGGACAAGTATGGATCATGATCTCGTATATTTCCTATAACTGAATATGTATGTCGATCTATATCATTTAATTAAGTTGTAGAATAAAATAGTTACTCATAAACCCATTTTTCATGTGTCAGGAACCAGATTGGAACTGGTGACACGAGGGTCAATGTAATTGAGCTCTGCTCTACCAGCTGAGCTATCCCGACCATTTCCAATGTATCATCTTCCTTATTTGAAAAATTTACATTTTAATAATTTACTAAAGGTCTTGGGTCTATGTCAATTAAAAAAAAGATCAGAAAGTCTTCTAAAATCCTATCCAGGACTTGGAATTTATTTTTAAATAGGACTTCGTAAGTTTAAGTCCGAGTCCAAATTTGGATTGGTAATTATTACAATTACCAATTTATTACAATTTCCAATAGGGATTCCTTTATTATTTTGCTCAAAGATGTTTAGTTGTATGTGTATCATATCTATCACAAGACTTGTAAAAAGAAAAAATAAAATTAAGTCCTGATACGTTTGTGAAAGAATCGAGTGCAGGAGAAAGAGAACTCATTTTGAACCGTTAACGAAAAGAGAGAATATAATAAATAATTAGAGAGTCGAAGAGGCCTCTTTGTTTTGGGGATAGAGGGACTTGAACCCTCACGATTTCAAAAGTCGACGGATTTGATTCTTACTAACAATTTCCTTGTTGTCAATATTTACATGTACAATGGGACTCTATCTTTATTCTCGTCCGATTAATCAGTTATCTATCAGACTGTGGAGTGAATGATTTGATCAATTCATATTCGATCCTTTCTTCAACTTGGAATCGAGTTCAAACAATTATTTGTATTTTTTTTTTTTTTTTCATATAAATATCCAAAAAAGGAGATTCGGGTTGTCGGTTGTCATTTCAGATAGGAATTCAGTACATATGTATAACATATGTATATAGGGTTACCCTTTATTTTCTCTTTTCTGTAGTTTTGGCGGAAGGATTCCTTTACTTTACTAATGCAAGGCAGTCAACTCCATTTGTTAGAACAACTTCCATTGAGTCTCTGGACCTATCGCTTTTTCTGTCTTTATACACTTTTGTTTGTTTTCGGAAAACAGGATTTGGCTCAGGATTACCCATTTTTTATTCCAGGGTTTCCCTGAATTTGAAAGTTATCACTTAGTAAGTTTCCATACCAAGGCTCAATCCAATTAAGTCCGTAGCGTCTACCAATTTCGCCATATCCCCCCCCCCTTTTTTTTTAGATTAAGATCTTTTTGTGCCATTCTCTTTTTCTTTCATTTCTATTCTACTGGTTCTAGTTCTAACTCTTTAGTGAAGCTAGTCCGGAGTAGTGAACTTTATTCTTAGTAAATGTACGTGTGTGAGGAATGATTTATTTCGCTCTTTTCACTCTAGATTCTCACGATATCTATGTAGTTCGTTTACTTAGTAATTCGCTACATCTTTGTTCTAGGTATTTCACTTGGACAAGTGATACTTTTTATATAAAAAGTAGAATGAATAAGGTGTTCACCTCACCCTAAGGGTGCTAATTAACAAAGATGTTAGCACTCATGTTCCAGGTATGGAACTCTTACGCTCTTTCCTCCTTAAATCGTTACAGTCGCAAAGCCCCGGTATCTATTACCGGTCCTCTCTTTCTTCTTTCCGGATGGTTCCTTCTGAACTCCTTACTCCACCCATCGATAGAGCATCTTCCTTCCCTAACTCGGGTGAACTCAAGTGAAGGGTCCGCTAGGGCCAGGCGTTACGCTCTTACCTCCCCAGTCTTCACCTCCTCTTCCGTTGGAAGAACTACTTCATCCCTTCGTTCCTACCTTGCTTTCTTTCTTCCTGACGTCGCGGAGAAATGAATCCACTAATGATTTTCTATCCGAGGTCTAGACCTACGCTTCTCGTTCTGCTAGACTTGACTACGCGCCTTGCACAACTCCAAGGAACAACCTATTAAAAGCTTTACTTATGCATCTTGCTTTTCCGAGAAACTCTCGGCTCCCGGGATTCTCTATTCCCTAGGCTGATTTCGTTTTCATTCAATTCTCGAACGGGAACCCTAAGAGACTCACATCCGATTTAGCGAACAAAAGGCTCTATAGAGGATTACCGGGTAACAGACTTTTGAAGCCTGGTTGGTTGGCTACTTTCAGCTAGATACTTGGCATGTCCTAACTTCACTTCTATAAAATCAAGCCTTACCGCCACTCCTACTTTACTTTCCCGTCGGTCGGCCAATCGCAGCCTAAAAAAAATCCAATTTCTTTCTCGCTTGAAATGACAGAAGGCTCGCAGAGAAGGCAAGCAGTGGACGGCATCAAAACTTCCTATTAGAGTTCTAGGGGAAGCAGCCCTTTATTCATCATCTTCAACCGCAGGAGCGCACTCTGACTTTCAAAACATAAAAACCACGGTTCTATCTATTAATTTAATTAATAAAAATTGGATTTAATAAATAATCAAAGTTTAGTTTCTTTTTGAAGGGCGTTAGGGGCTTTCGTAAATGTTATAGATTAGGGGTTAAGGTGAAAGAGTAGGCATCGAATTCAAGCTTAGACATCAGATGACCAAAGGAAAATCACTCCCATGCAGATGTGTCCCGCTGAATGCTTTCCTTTCATCCGCTGCTATGGAATAAGCTGTTGGTGGAATAGTTGTTATTAGGCCAACCTCTCCTAAATGGAATGGATTCTTTGAGGTAGTCCAGTGATTGAATACCTGGTTTTGTTTTCGGTTAAAGTAAAGGGGAGCTCTCACTTCACTTGTTTACTTTATATCCCTAACTTGCCCAATAAGATTGGAATATGCTTTCTCTGCGGGCAATGAAGTAAGTGAGGAAGTTCGTTTTGAAGCAGTCCCTTTTAGTTCAAGTGATTTTCCAAGACAAGGGCTAGTAGCAATCAGCTTTCGTAGCCAAAGCTAAGGTATCAATCGGCTTTCTTTCTGTCTGATTTTCTGCCAGGGGTAGAGGTAGAGCCAGTGAAAGTCGCTTTCCTTTCAAGCCTTTACTCTTTATCAACCAATCCCTTTTCGCCAGTCCAGTCAGTGGGAGTAGTTGATAGCCTGGGGGTTTGAATTGGAGTTGTAGTTGGCTTCCCTCGAGTTCTAGTCCATCTTTAAGTTGGCAAGGGAAGGTGTTCTTATCATAGGATAAAGAAAGTTCCTATAAAAAATAGAGTCTTTTTGCAATCTATATTGCCTTAAGGCCGTCTAGCCATCTTGGCCTATGGATTCCATATTCATTTTGAATGGAGTTGGTAGAACAAGGAAAGCAGCTTTATGTTTTCCTAAAAATTGCCAGTACTATTAGATAGCATCTTCTCAAAATTCCCAGGCCAGTTCTCTTTCATGGCGGACCAGGCGGATTGAAGCCAAAAACTTTTTATAGCCGGTTGGAGATGTGTTTTATAGTTAGATAAGTTAAGAAAGGAAAGTGAGCAATCAATCCGCTTTCACAATTCAGCAGGGTCTAGGGCAAAAGAAAGAATCCATCAAAGAGCCCCTCTAGTTGTAGAAAATAGAAACAGCTAGTCTCCTGGAGTTTCAGAAAGCGTCGGGATTCAATTCATTCGTGTTGAGTTTGACTTTATCCTGTTGGAGTCGTAACCTAATCCCTTCCCCCAAAAAACCAGTTAACCAGCGCCCGGATAATCTAATTTCACTCTGATTTCTGCCCGGGAAAACAAGACTTAGGGCCTCAAGAAAGTAACTAACGATCTGACAGGACTCAATGGAGTTGCTTTTAAAGCGAGCGAGTAGTCTTTGCGGACATGCTTACTTCATCTTTACTGATACTTCATGCATACACCTGTGGGGCTGGTGTCCAACTTTTTTTATTGTATTGGACTTGCCTACATATCCGGTTCCACCACGGAATCAAGCCCATGTAGTTCTGTCTATCAAAACTTCCATACCAGACCTACAAAAAATCAAAGAAATTGTTGAATAATTGAAATAACCTGCTGAAATTCTGTACTTTGCACGCCTAATTCAGAAAGATTCCTAAAAATGAGAAGAAGTTGATCCAAGGATCTAGAATTATGATGAATAAGGTTGGAAATTTCTGAAAAGGTCAGTTCTTGTGGAAGAATGAAATTGTCTCCATAATAACTCGACACTAATTGGTGAATCTTACTTTGAATTTGGCCCTGTAGTGTCTCAAAACAAAGGTTCCAAAGCATATCTTCCGGGTTGGGTGTCTCGGTTAAACCCCGCGTTCGCCCTATTTTAAAAAAGAATAAGAGTAATAAGGGGAATATAAGAAAGGCCAACCCCGCACCACTAGTCACCCGCCTCCGAATCCCATTTTAGAGATCGGCCTCTCTCTCCCGCCCTTCGATGAATGAATGACACCCACCCGAACCTCTTTCCTTTCTCTTGCTCGACCAGCCCCACCATCGAATGACGTTAAGGGCGCCTTCCTGAAATCAAATCACTTCCTTCCCTTCTTCGGACCGCATTTGAAGAATTCGTCTTGTTTAAGCTTCGCTTCCTTATGTGAACGTGAACAAATTCCTCTATGGGGGCTCCTCTGGAAGAAGAGGAGTGAACTGATAGAGATGGATAAATGGCTTCAAGGAGTTCTCACTTCTGGCCACACCAACCCTTTCAACTCCGAGGTTGATTTCTCAATCAACATCGCATCGATAAGGTGATTATCCCCTGGAGGAATGATTAGAAAGCGTGCCAAGCGAAGGAAGAGCCAGTACTGGATTCGACCAGACCAGATTCAGCAGATTAACCAGCCCCTGATGAACCAGCGTACCCAGACGATATGCCAGATCCATATGATAATAGGTGCCCATCTCCAGATTTCACCTGGGGGTTAGCTTAAATAGAAAGCGCAGGAAAATCGATTGACGGTAGATTGGACACTGAATTCAGTATCGAGGCTTGACGCCCCGAATTCTTTAAAGTTTTGATAACCAAGCCTTGACTTGCCTAAAAAGAGGAATATCTCCAATTGAAACCAACCCCTTGGAAACTCACCTTAGGCACTCGAATAGTGGAACTCGAGCTAGGTAGGCACGCAAGCCAAAGAATGGATTTTCTTTAGTTAGGCAGGAAGGCAAGCCAAAGCAATTCAACCAACCCGAGGATTAATCCACTCGCCTTCCAAACCAATCCGACTTAGCGAGAGCGGAGCGAAGGGAATGAGCTGGTGCTCTACTCTATCTAATAGGCATTCGCGGACCAAAGACTCCCTGCAAGAGGTACATTCCCTTATTTATACGAACATAGAGAGTGGTCTTGAAAGAAAGAACCAGAAGCTTCGGCGAAGGGGTAGGTGTTGTATAGAGGATAAAGTGGCGATAAGAGGGCGAGCGGAGCATCAATCTCATCTCCGTACAAGTATCTGGCTTCGCCCCCCCCCAAGCAAGCTCACTTGGTAAAAATTGTAAATATGTTCCATTCAAACGCCGATAGCGAGTGGGGGGTTTGACCAAGGCTTTCTACTCGCGGTGATTGATGATGGAAACTTTGTAACCTTGACTCCACTCCCGTTCCTTGGTTGTTGGTGTATTGGCTCTTTGGTTCCAGGTCGTTCGCCGTGAAAGCAAGATAGGGTGAACACATCCGTATCGTAGTAATATGGGTATGAGTATAGTCTATGTACTAACAGGTAAGTGAACTACTCCTTCGACTGGGCTGCCCGCCGTTTGGTTTGAGGGCCTACATCGACTAGGCCTCCCACTGACTGAGGGAAGCGATCTGTCTTAAATCATCATATTGGTAGGGCGAACAATGATATGGCATGTGAATGAGTGATATGGGGAGAAGGGAGAATTTCTTGTACGTATGATATAGGGTCGATACGATACACATATGGTGAACAGTCAAAGCGAGGCAGCCAAATCCATTTCAATTTCAATCAAGAGACGAGCAAGAAAGGTAATCGTATCATCCATGGCGAGTGCTATCGTATATAAATAATTGCTTTTAGGACCTCTTTCAACAAGCCGATGGTGATCTCACTTTCGAAAGAGAATCTCGCTTTGGCGGTGTGCATATAGCGCCGATAGCATGCGGCTGATAAAGAAGAAAGATAGATATATATCAAGTGTGCAGTGAGGCAAGTTGGTGCTGAAGTGTGATCCTGCGAAAGAGTAAGTACAACGAGGGTGATCAAAATATCAATTCAGAGAGAGAAGAGATTTGAGATTCCGTAAGTAACTTAGTGCTTGTTTTCAGAAAAATCAAATGAAATAGGAACAACCGCGCTGGTCGTACGAAATACAGGAAGAAATTATTAACGAAGTATGAATACAGAAACGCTAAACTATCTCCTTTCGCTTGCTACGACTCTAATGCTGCCCGCTAGTATTTGGATCGTTTCAACCTGGCGCCTGTCGCGAATGCGAAACTTAACTCACGATAATTACCAAGATAAAGTCTAGGATACCGTTGAAAACGCGCTCATCGACAAGATTTCCGAGCGACTGGACAGTCTTTTTCCGGAATATGGACTGACCCCACCTAGCAGAAGCGCCCCTTTTACTGGTGCACATCGAGTTCGATTCCAAAGTCCCCCTTCAAAGCCTTCCCGAGAGTTCGCCAAGCTGACCTTTCCTTCGGAATGAGATGAGGGATATAAGACAACTCTTCTATTGACTACAGCTGAATGGCTTCCTTCCCGAGTGAAATGCCTGCTGGGCCTATGAACACTCTTACTAAGACAGGAGATTCGACTTGGACATGTGCTTACTCCTTTTCTTCTCTTCCACAGCCGATCTTGGACTTTCAATCAAGTGAGTTCAGAGCTGACTGATCAAGCCAAAGCTTCTCCTTCGAGCCCTTGAAACCCACCCCAACAAGTCTTCCTTCCGCAAGAGCTGATCTTTCAAACAGTATCGAAAGCCCGTTTATAATAAAGAGTTTATGCCACTCGTATTGCCCCGGATTGACAAAAGAGGCTTTGATTTTATATTATTGTATAAACAAACAATTTTTAAAATCGGGTTTGTGTTCATTTAGACAACAAAGACAAAGACAGTGGACTCTGAAACCAATGATTTCGCTGGATCTAAGAATAACGTAGCACAGACAACCGGACTCACCAAGGACGGCGAAGGGAAAGATTCTCAAGTAGGATTCGAACCTACGACCAGTCAGTTAACAACCGACCGCTCTACCACTGAGCTACTGAGCTGAAGCCCAACCTTATTTGAAATCCCCATTTCAGGCGGTAGAGGATTTTTTCATGTTTTCGGAATAGAGGAGCAATCCATGTTATACGTTCGAAATGGAACAAGGGAACTAAGATTGGTGTAAAGCAGTTGTAGCAACCCCTGTATAAATGAATCTCTCCTAATGAACCAACGAGTGAAAATCCATTCATTCGCCTCTCACCAATCATCCTGACCTTAGGAGCGGAATGAATCGCATATGTTGGTTGAAAATAGCTCGGGAATTCATTGATAGTTACTTTGCCAGGTTCTAGGGGGCTACTCTGATTTTTTGTCGATCGAGCCGCTCTCCCTCATTCCACTCGTCCAGCCCTTTTCACGAACTTGTACAATCGATGCCACAAAGATAGCCAACTCTATTATCAAAGAAATAAGGAAACGGGCGACGATTTGGCACCAGATATCCGTAGGTGTGAAAAGAGCAGCTGTGAGAAGCGGAAAAACCATCAAAAAACGACGATTGTTCGTGGAGGTTTCCACAGAAAGACCCTTCGGTTCTGGCAAACAGATCACAATTAAAGGTACCTGGGAGCATACCGATGGAATGAACGAAATACGAACAGTTAACATAATATAGTCATAGATCTTAGGTTGTAACTGGATCATGAGCGAATTTGTTGATGTTGCACCCACGAAGTATGGAAAGTGCCAAACTTGGGGAACTACCCGGGGAGGAGTTAGGAGCAGGAACAAGGAGAAGCGAGAACCACTTAAATAGAGGAATCGATTGTATTTCGTCCTTTGTTCCCCATAGCAACTGGGGATCAAAAAGCACCAAATTTGATGACTTATTAAAGGAAAGACGAAGTAAGAGCATGCTATTGAAGACGTTGCAACATATGTCGGGGGGGCCTCCGTTGATTGTGTACAAACAAAATACGAGTCCAGAGACAGGGTAAGAAAGGGTTTAGCTAATAGAGATATTAACTCTTCCGGGAACCAGTAACGCGTAAACCATGTCAAACCAAGACCGATCAATATCCGAACGGAACGGATTCGAACTTCTCCTAGAATAGTTTCCGGTGCGAAATGAAATTCATATATAATTGAGTAATTCAAAGGAGAAATAAAAAGATTTTTTAAGATCCGTTTCAGGAACGTAAAATTGCATAAACAAAAACAAATGATTATGTATCACAATTGAATCACTACACCTCCCGCCTCAACACTCCCCTCTCCCACTAGCATAGCAGCAACAGAGGCCCCGCTCACCCCAACCATAACTATGATCTTAAAAAGAGAGCTTATCGTTCTATAAAAAGAGAGCTTATCGTTCTAACAAGAGATCATAGTTTTGGATGGCTCTCATAATCCGGCGATATGGAACGCTTTCTCGGGTGCCATGTTCTCTTATCTGAGTGACGTACGAGTTATAGGTACGTGGACTCAGGAGCTCCCCTTGCGGAGAATGGAGAAGCCCCCGAATTTCTTTATATTTGGAAAGAATGGAATGGGGAGGAAATCCATCATCTACCAATGCCGCCTCCACATACTCTTCGACTAGGCGTTGAGCATTGATAATCTCGACCATTCTCCGAAGGTCGTTATTCCCCCCGATATTCAGAAGTTGGTACCGGTTAAAAAGCATGTCTTCGCGGATCACCTCTGAGATAAGAGGCTGGGCCAATTGGGGGATAACAACCGGTTGAGGTACCGGCGGAGCCTCGGGAGGAGTCACCGGTTGTTCCGGCAATTTCACCGGACTAGGTGGGGGCGAAAAAGCGTTTATCTCATCGCAATAGGCGATGGAAGGATGGTGAAGGCCTAAGACTAATAAAAGATTACCACATACTATCAAAATGATAAAATGCACTAAAAAAAGATTCGAACTTTCGGACTCTTTGGCAACTAACATTTCTTTACACTCTTTTATTAATTTCGATAATACTAATACAGAAACCACTAGGAATGCAATCCAGAAGTATACAGCTTTGCCCAAGAAGAATTGACTTCCTTCTGTAAGACAATCCAAAGGAATTAGGATGGGCGAGCATTCAACGAAGAAGAAATCCAAAAACATGGGAATGATTGATAGATTTTGTTTTGATAGGAGAAATTCAAATGATAAATAAGCTGTGCTATGGCTTTTGCGCTATTGTTACTTACGATCTTTCTTATCTTACGATATTTCGAGTTCAATCTTATGGCAAGTCTCCCCCCTTACTTATGATACTTATATCCAGAATAACCCTTAGTGAACTGATAGCTCCATTAGGCCTGTTATCCAAGGTATCTACCATATGCCCTGAAACTATTTGCTCTTATATATATGAAATATGACAGGCAGAAGGCATGAAAGGAGGAAGAAAGCAGTCCACCAAAGCCTATTAAAAAGGGGGAGAAAACCTAAACTAGGAGATATTTGAAGAAAGCAAGTGATAGTATTCTATAAGAAAGAAAAAGACTAGCTCTATTAAAGAAATAGAATCCCAGACTCACTTCACATCAGAGGACATATCAGAGCATATAGCAGAGGGCATAGGCTCACTCACAAGGGAATCTTTTTCAAAAAGGTTTCCTCCATCGACGGAAACTGGCTCAGGATGATAAGGTAGCTTGGGATATTTTGAAGAAATCAGCTAGTCGAGATATGCCTTTGCTCGCTATCCAAAACTTGAAACCTTTCTTGCCCTATGAACCATGAAGATCTTATGCAGCAGAGTCTTCGGGTACAAGCAGAGCTGATGTAAGGTTAAGGTAGTGGTAATGGATGGGGTATATTCGTGTCTTCCAAGCCACATCATCGATCGTCTTGAAAGCCCAGTCCTTAGATCATCCGCAAGCAGAGAGTGGTAACAGACATACGGATCATTCTGAAGGTGGGATAAGGCATGAGGATCCTTACTTATCCAACTCCTCTGCGTTGGGTACGCCTATTCAAGCCCATTTAAGATATTCACTGGAGTAGAGCTTAAACAAAATTGGGAAGAACTCCGGTATGGAAGGAAATGGTTGAATGACATGCTCTCTTTCTGCTCATTCATTGAGCTAGAGGACTTTGAGTCCAATTTACTTGTTGGAATAATGGTCGTGTCGTCATGCTTCAAAATTTCTTCCCGAGAGGGCCTTTCTCAATTAAAGAAAAATTCCTCTTTCTAAGTTGTCCGTCTGATCATAATGCTTTAGTTTAGCTTGACTGCTCTCCCTTATTGAAAAAGAGAAGAGCCCCCTTTCGCTATAACCAGACTTAGCATTGGCCAATTCCCCCGCTTGAGCTCTGCCTGCCTTTAATATGACCAAGACGAGAGTGAAAAAGGTTCTGATTGAGGAATGGCCGATTTACGCCCACCCTTACCGCAACCTTTCTTAAGAACAAGAAGAATAGCTAGGTTTCCCTTTTTCCCGAGGGGAACTGGCACTCTAATAGTTGACCTATACCTATCTTCACTATCGATCATGACTTCCGTCTTGTACGATATCGGTCAAATAAAAAGAATTGAAGAGTGGTTTCCTTCTTCTTCTTACTGAAGACAATGCTTCCGGAGCTAGACTAAAACAGCCTTCTACCAACCAATCTTTTTCAAAGCATTCGCTACCGGTGGTAAGTCGCAGATCAGCTGTAAGGAAAAGCATTTCACTTCTGATGTCGCATATGCGACTCCGTAACCATGATCTTTGGCGATCATATCCACCTGCCACAGGTTTTGAATCTATTTAAGTTCCCTGGTCATGACACCTCTTCTCTCTGACGTAGCCAAAGTGAGAACCATTCGACCGAGGTCGAGATCTAAGCCGGTCTATAGCACAGGTGCTGCAGTGAAAGATTCCGCCGTAGAGGAGTCCGACCTTGGGAGCATCCCGGGCAAGATCTATGGCTTCAGCTGCGGCTAAACGAACTACCTATTCTATATATTCTATAGAAGTGAATATGAGAGAAAAAGCTCTTCTTTCACATAGTAGGAGGCCGGCCTTCTCTCTTCCCAATGAGACCTCTTTCACTCACTTAGTGGACGAGCCAGAGGACTTTACTAAAGCCCCCCTTTGCCTCATCCCTGAAAAGAGGGTAAAGTAGCGGCCTCCTCCTCTTACTATTACTGGGGTGGAGTCGAAGCTATGGCACCAGAAAGTCAAAGAGATTCCTTCCCGAACCACTCGTGTAGTCTTCTTCCTGCCTCCCAGTTAAGGCCCTATCTCGCTTTCCAAGTCTCATTTTGATGAGGCGCTACTAAATACAACTCTCATTTCAGCATTCTTTCTTCTCTATTGACCCTTCCTTCTCTATCTGCCTAGAGAACCTCTCTTTCCCTACAAGGCACTCTAAGGTCTACCCACTTTCCACACTATGTTGACTTGACTCCTGATCCCAGTCATTCCCCGCTACTCTTTCACACAGCATCGAGGGCTTTTTCATAAGAAACAGCGTCCACTTCGATAGCTTTCCATAGTCTCTTTCATACATCGTTCCGGGGTCTCCAACCCCCTTTTCCGGCGGGCCTTCTTTCCTCTGCTTCCTTGTGCTTCTGAGATCGCTAGCAATTTGCCATTGAAAAATACGGGATAGGATCACTTTGATAGCTGAAACTGATTTGTCTCCCATTTGAAGTAAGGGGAGAGGTTTGAAGACGCTCTCCCGTAAGGGAGAGGATTAGATTTGCATGTATTTTTGATATAGCTTGAAGTAGCATAATGGGCGCTTCTTAACGTTTAGGCTACTACCTATAAGCTTCTACCTCCCTTAGATTGAGGAGATAGTAAGCGGGATCATAGCGTATCGTATAAAGGCTCTCTTCTCTTATGATATTGCATCCGCCTTCGAATTAGGATTCTTCAATCTACAACTCATCCACCCTAGAATGGTCTAACCTAACGAATGTTCGGATCTATGCCTAAGCTATGCTTCCTTCCGGCTGGGAAGATTCAGTCCCCTGAAAAAGGGTCCGCTGTTAGTTAAAGAGGCTGCCTCATCGGCGGCTGGAATTTCGTTCTCGGCTTGTTGCCTTTTTTTTGTGAGTCCCGGTGGAACGACTCCCTGAATTGACTACTCTAGCTAACGTGAAAGGACGTTTTGCGATATCGTATATTCAACTAGTTGATCGAAATGTGATAGAAGGCAAAGCGCTTCGGGCGAGGAATTATTCTCTGTGTATCTTTGGTTGTAAAATAAATGTCTAAAGAGAAATGGTCAGCTCTCAACCCAATCCCTTACTTGACCCTCAATACTCACTATCGAGTTGTAACCGAAGTAGATCAAGAGAAGAGATGATGCCCAGACAGATTGGACCCAATGTCAAACGGGCCAAAGGCCAAAAATGAGACGAGTCGGGGATCCAGAATGATTTCATTGACTGATCACCGAACAAGAAAGACGCTTTACGCAGGTCAGAAAACTCTATAAGCGTGTTATCAAGTTAGGTTAGGCCAACCTCGGAACTAGATGTGGTCACCTTTCTTATCTAACACCACACAGCAATCACCTAATTGTATTATACGTTATTCTTTTGACGTGATATTCAAAAAGTGCGAGTGGCTTCGCTTATATCCCACGGTATCTTTCTTTCAAGATGAAGGGCGCCCGTCCCACGAGACGTAGGATTTAGGAGACCTGTTCCCACGCTACTGCGAGATCTAACCCCACAGGCGATGGCCGGGGATCATCCTCTCAATAAGACAGAAAGAAAGGAAAAGAACCTAGACGGTTTTTGAAAGCATCCTTACTTTGTTGTTCACAGTAGCAGCTTGCCAAGTGAGAGATTGAGGACAGTGGGTGAAGAAGAGAAGGAAGAGACAATAGTAGCAGAGCACCAGCCTTTAGTGATAATTCAGACCATATTGATTCATTTTCTGGTGAAATGAATACCGACCTATCCGATTTTCAAACCAGTCTAAGTTGGTTCCGGTAAACATCTTATTATTAGGATCAAATGCATACCGGATCCTAGGTGGCCACAAGGTACCGGGAGTCCACTGCTCACCCACAGAATTGACATAATTGGTGAGAAATTGAAAGCCTTCAAGCTCAATTAGAAAGGAGAGAATTTCAGAAAGTCACCCTCTCCAACCTTTTCTATCTATCTTTAGAAGTAGGGCGAGAGAAAGTAAATATGATATTTGCGTTGGTTTTTCCAACGAAACTAAGCACTTTTTTCTTTCTCATTCGTAACTCTGGCTGGAAAGGGGAAGGTACGGAAAGCCCTCACTTTATTGATGGGACATTATGACCCCCTTTTCTCGGGCGATAGGGGTCCCCTTTAGACTCCGAGGGTTGAGTTTCGGCTTGGTCGTATTCCTGTTCCAGGGGGGTCCCTTATACCCGTTGAATATTCTTTCCTTCCCCTAAAGCTGTTCCTATTCATCCTTTTCTTGATTGGAAAAAAAGTTAGGTTTCCCTCCACCCCTTCCATCTTGGATTCTATTTTCAAATTCTTTTACTTGGTTAAACACAGATTTGGTCGCGGGTAAATCTTCTTGAATATTGCGTTTAGAACCCCCTTGCGCTTCCGCCTCAAATTCTTTTATTAGTGTGAATTCTTCGGCTTTTGTTCCTATCTCAAAGTCTTCTTCCACTGCTTGACGAACTTCGGAAACTCTTTGTCCATCTCCGAGATCTCCTTTTCGTTCTTTTACATTTTCCTGAATGAGCTCATTTGTTCGTTCTTCCAAGGCGGAAGGCGCAGACGATGAGTCATCAGTCCTCGCATTAGAAGGACGGACCTGCCCCCGTTTGGTTTACGCTCGCTTCCGAGCTTGATACTTCCGAACCCGACCCAGAAGGCATCATCATCTGAGGACCACCTATATCGGACCCAGAAGGCATCATCATCTGAGGACCACCTATATCGGATGCGACTCCGGTAATCATGGCCCTGACAGCAAAAACTAGCACGAAGGCCAGAGTCGAAGAGCACCCAACCTTCTTTAGTAAATAAGAACCTAGAAGTCTACTAGCGGAAGAAATTCCCGCCCTGTAAAGCAGGGTCTCGAACCCGTCCATCAGCCCCAGGTGAACACACACAAAAAAAGTTAGCCCCAGAAATAACAACCCTATGATTCGTTGGCCAATCCAACGAAAAACTATCGCTATCGGGTTAATACTCATGTAGAAAGGAAGACCGAGTAGGATCAAAGACACTAGCGAACTGATCACAAACGAGATACAAATCGGTGCAAATTCTGACATTTCCACAAAAAAACTCACTTACTTCTTTCGCTCCTTGCTCGCGGAGCGGCATACCGAAAAAAGAAAGCACTGGGAGTTGGTTGTTTTCCAACGGAAAGCATGGGAAAAAGTTCACCGACTTACTTACGGAATCTCCCATTTTTTACAAGAAAACTTCGTTCGACTTGCATATAGCTAGGGTAAACCCTTACTATAGATTGGTACCGGCAGTGGTAGAACCAGACGTACTACTTCGCGAATTTATAAGCAATTTCGAGTTTGATGAACAGATCAATCACTCCTAAATGCAGCAGTGATCAACTATACGATAGCACCAAAGGAAACTTCTTCATGGCAATTCTTGGTCCCAGCTAAACAAGAGAAAGAGCATCTATCCTAGCTGTGGTAATGCCGATTCCAAGACCTGGCTTTAAGAAAGCAGAAAGGCGGATGATCATTATCATACGATGATAGCATCTGATTAGCACTAATCACTTACCCTGCTCTTAGCATCTGTCTAGGGCGACTTTCAAAACTGCGGATTCTGTAATAAGACCCTCTTCATGGGGCATTCACGGGTAACTTTCAATGAAAGCCGAATACGTGCCTTCACCTCAACGAAGGGAGTAAACACCTTGGGCATTAGCAATAGCAGCAGTACAGGAAGCATCCAATCCAATTGACACAGATGTGGCACAAACTTTCTGATCCGCTCTAATGTGCTCCCTCTATCTCCGCACTATAGGACAGGAAGGGGCTATTGCGCTTCTTAGGTGCTTTAACTTTATTTAAGGGCTTGATTCTCTTAAAGTGATGGATCACCTTATTTATCTCCCATCCCAGGTCTAATGGATCTCCCTCTGCCTGCGCTAGAACTTGATATCAGGCTTTTTTTCAGCTCTGATAGTAAGGGCGCTTGCGGTTGCTGCCCAGTACTGCTTAGTCGCTGTGACAGTTTAAGCGTAGGCTCTGTCCGGAGATAAAATAACTTTCTCTTTATATCCCCGCCATACAATAAAATAAAGAAAGGATTGACTTACTCGCGCTTAGATTGATTACTGCACTTTATTCTCCTTTCATCGCTTCTCCCCCCGTGCTGCAGTCCCTTTAGTCGACCATATAAGAGTTATCAAAGACTATCCCCGGCTTCTATCGGATATGCAATTATATGCCCTGACTGTGCCCCTTCCTCTCCCCTGTGGTAGTCGAAGTCGACTTCTCTCTCTATCTCATCTCTGCTCTTTAAAGAAGAGGTATAAACCAGAAACCAGCGCACTCACTGACATAAAAAAACCTGCTCTCAAGAAAGGATCTTCAAGAGGTCTACCTTCGAATAAGCAATCACAAACGGTCATAGGCTCAGCCCTAGTTCTTAAGGCAAAGTCTCACATTAAAGACAAAACTCAAGCGAGAAATGAGGCAGAAAGAAATAACCCAGACGAAGGAGCTTCGTCAGATGAAGACGGTGCTAGCGAAGTTAATTAACTAAAATCGGTCTTTTCTGACGAGAATGGGTTGTGAATAGCATGGATGAACCTATCTTCAGGAATGAAAGCTATGGAGTACGGATCACATTCTATAAATATCCTCCGCCCTGAATGAGGGTGCTTGCAGGTTTGAACCCCTTCCGGCTGAGAGGAAATCTTCACTTCAAGCCGCTTTCAAAATAGGTTCATGAGCGTGACGGCATCGTGAGAGGAGTCATAGGTAGACCTGATTGAGAGTATTGACCCCTGATTTCTTCATAAGATAAAGGATGCTTGCAGAGAGTCTTTTCAGATATGGGATTTGTCACGGTTTCTAGTATGCGTTACCTGAAAGGAACTTGGTCTAACTGGGACAATCTACCTTTGGGTGTGGATCCCTACAAGGGAGAACCATTTCACCTTCGAGTTGCTCTCCAGACTCAATGAGGTCTATCAGATGGGATTGAATCTCACTGAACTGATAGTAGAATTGAGGAGAGAACTCGAACTCAGAGCAACAGAACTCGTCAACCCTGAATATATATGCCTGAAAGCGAGAGAGTGAAAAGGTGTTCAGTGTACCCATAGAATAGAAAGGTACAATAATTGAAAGGAACTGTCTTTCTTCAGCACTTTGATTTTAGATCTTGTACTAAGCACTGAACACTAAGCCAATCTCGATAAAGTGAAGTACAGGCAAGGCAATTTACTCGATCAAGAAGGTATGGAACTTCTCGACGCACCTCTATCAATTCCTTCTTTGCCCCATCTCTCTTCTCTTATGAAATGGATCGTTACCGTCGAAAAGAGAACAAGCCCTTTCTTATATATGCAATTTTTTCTGTCACAAGAAGCAGGATGCTACTGCTTGCGGGTATGAATCCCATCTCGAAAGAGAAAGATCCTGTTAAATACGCACCCTTGCCAGCGTAGAGGTGAAGTTCCTATTGAGGAGATCTAGGAGTCGTTTTAAAAGATATATCCGATGTCGATTCAAAAGTCATTTCCCATAATTTATAGAAGAAAGGACCGAAGAGAGATCCCCAAAAAGATCGAACGGAGGGAGAAACTATTTGAGAGGACCTAGGAGCATCCTCCCCCAACAAAATAGGACAGACCGAAGAGTAGGATAGTCTTAAATATGATAATCCAAAAGGGAAAGGAGTGTGGGAGGACGGAGCTTAGCGATTAGAGAAGCGAAGCAGGCTTACTGATAGAAAGCGAAAGAAAGAAGGATTACGTCCGAGACGGATTAGGGTTAAAGGCAAGGCAATTCGCCAACCAAGAACATAGGGAATGGTTCTACACCAGGAAAAAGATACCCCGCTTCAAGTAAAATAATCAGTCCCACTGCTGTTATTCCCTAAGCGTTTATTCCGCTAGTCTGTCCCTTAGGGAAACAGGAACTTCATTCATATCATCTTGTTTTACCGAAGTCTGCTTTGCTCTATCTGAGGCTAGGCTCCTAATCCCCAACAACTTGAATAGGGCTTTGGTCTTGTAGCAACCCGAATTGTCTCTTAGCTTTGACTTAATAGATGCTCTCACTTATCTTGCTGTTGAGAATGGGATGCTAATATTTTACACCGAATCCTCTCTTTTCAGGAAGCTAGTGAGCTAGTCTTTACCGAAGAGATCTATGCTGCTATTTCAGCTGGTAAGAAGGAGAACTTTCTTGATGTTTCGAAATTACCTTAACTTAACAAACAAGGAAGGGACTTGAAGATCCCTCAAATACTAAAAAAAAGGACCTTCTCACTTCCAATTCCAAATAGCAAACTCTTGATTTTTCTACTTGCTGCTCTGCTGATGGATAATCATACCTGAGAACCGCTCTTTCATCTAAGGATGCCTAATTATTTGCTTACCTACCTGTCACTTGGTAATTTTATCTTGAAAGCAAGGAAGAATATCGGGGTGAATCATGCAGATGTGGTTTATGAGCGGGGATCCTACTTGTGTTTGTTTCCCACTTCCAGATGGGATAGGAAGAAAAGCCAGTCGTACACTAAGGCTTATCTATCGGTTTATGTTTATGTTGTACAGAAGTCTATTCTATATATGCCTATTCTGGATCATTCGAAAGGAAAAGGGCGGCTACTCAGTTAACAGGATTGGATGATTAGGGTTCGGTACTGAACGAGTGGGCCCTTTTT
>JAOSBN010121667.1:0-7500 GCA_027563595.1 Erythroxylum suave | reverse complement strand
GACATCGAGTGCGCGGGCGCAGCTTTCGACAAAACAACTTGATTTATTCTCGAAGTTATGGCGGAATGCAGCAAATCCCCGGCCGTGCTGGTTCTTCCCTCCACACGTTCTCAAACCGATCGATAAAGTGAAGTGCCGGAGGATTTTTCGGAATTTATCTGAATCAAAAGATTGAAATGACTGTTCAAAATTTCATCTATACCTTTGAGATTAAAAAAAAAATGGATTTGATTATGTTATTATTATTAGCGTTGATAGCTTGATTCTTTAAAGCTTATGCCGTAGAAGATCAGGCTATTGGCCTTTTATCCGCATCTTCTCGACCAAGACCGGGAAGGGCTTCGTTTTGTTTGGGATGAACTTGAAAGGACTCGACCCACCCTCGTAGAGTGGCATTTATATATATATAAGACTCGAGTCTCTCAGTGGAACTAAAAAAAGGTAGTTTACTTACTTAGTGCTTGCGCTAAGGAGTTTGAGCTCTTTTTTTTTTGCTTACTTTTAGCCACGTGGGGCGGCTATCCGCATGTGCCCAAAGTGACGTCTTGGTAATAGGTATACTCGAGATAAAAGTTTGGAATTCGACCTCTCCTTATACGCGGGGTCATGGACTCCTTTTTTGTTTACCTTTTTCTCCATTCCATTTTTTATTGAGCTTGGTGTGGAATCATCATCATTACACATGAATGATTAGTCTGGCTGCTGGTCTAGCGATCCTTCCTAGCCGCCAACTAGAGTGCAGCCTGCCTGCTGAAGGCCGTAACGTAAGTAACTCAGTGCTCCATACGGGGGAAATGAAAGCATCATTCGTTCGGATCCTCCCACATGTTCAATCTTTTTTTAGCGGTTTCCCCAGAGATCTTTATTATTAATGCAACCTCCATTTTGCTCATTCATGGAGTTGTATTTAGTACCTCTAAGAAATATGATTATCCGCCGTTAGTCAGAAATGTGGGTTGGCTTGGATTACTTAGTGTTGCGCGCCTAGGAGGGCAGCGCGCTTTGGGATGCGGAGGAGCTATTATCGCCCAGCCCCCTAACCTAATGCGGCACCGGGTTTGGACCGGAGGGAACCGTAGCCTGGGGGACGTCTGATCCTTTTGCCGCCGCAAGGCTGGCTAATCGTACGCAGCAGGCTCGAAGACCCCTGGTCCTATCGAACCAGATATTGTATAACCTGGTTCTGGAAGGCACATGAGTTCGAACGCTATGTAAAATGTGCAACCGACACTACGTAGGTACTTGTGCAGGTGAGGCGTCGGTCGGTCCTAGAAACGGCGGCAGCGGCGCGAGGAGTTAACGACCGGGCGTGCTGCAACCTAGGGATCACCAGGCAGCTCTTTCGCTCTATAGGGATCGGGAGGGCATAGCACAATTCTTCTTGGAGGGGGGTTGGTTTGCCCGGGTGACTGATCCTGCCATAATGTACTCCTACCTATTATAGCATCGGCAACCGAAGTCGAGCATACATACGACGATCTTCATGCGTGAATAGCTGGGAGGAAATCAAGGGCGGTAGATGATAATGAAAAAGGGGCTTAGCGTCTGGACGGGCGGGCCAAATAGAGCTTACCTACGGCGCGTATTAGCTTAGCTGCGCTTAATAGGCCGGTTTGGCTTCCTCTCTGGCGGCCACTTTCCTTACCTTACCCACGCTACACTCCCACTCCAAGCTACGCCTGCTGAGCAAGATGCATTTCGATTTCCTCTTCTGTAGACGCACCGGAATATGATCCGGGACGGGAAGAGAAACACTTTTTTCTTCGTTCTCTAGTAAAGCCAAAGACGCCCCAAGACAAGGCCGTTAAGGCTGTTAGGAAGGAGACATGCTCAATATCACCTGTCTGGATCGGGGCTGGGATAGTGGCGCCCATTCCTAACCAGTTCCGAAAAGGTTCGCTCATATTGGAGGGAGCATCCCCGCTTAGTGATCGGTACGTTAGTTCACGCAAATCCGAATCAGTTATCAAGGACGAGCCACATGCAGGGAAACTTGCACGTGTGGTTCTGGCCGGGCTTTCCTGAGGTATCTAATAACCTTGCTTCTGCTCGCCGCTGGCGCACCTCTCCTAACTATTGCCCATTTATTCTGGAATAATCTTTTTAGGAGGGACAATTTTACATATTTCTGCCAAATCCTTCTATTATTAAGTACGGCTGGTACCATTTCGATGTGTTTCGATTCTTCCGAACAAGAGAGGTTTGATGCTTTTGAATTCATTGTATTAATTCTACTTCCTACTCGCAGTATGCTCTTTATGATCTCGGCTTATGATTCAATTGCCATGTATTTAGCTATTGAGCCTCAAAGTTTATGTTTTTATGTGATCGCAGCATCAAAAAGAAAGTCTGAATTTTCCACGGAAGCCGGCTCGAAATATTTAATCTTAGGTGCATTTCCCTCTGGAATATTATTGTTTGGGTACGACCGGGCAACTACCGATATCCATTAATATCTTTTCTTAAAAAGTTGTTGTTTAATATGTATATCGTAAACTCTCGGATCGGGTATTACAACTATGTGAAACTTGCAGACCTCATTGATTGTGATATTGATCTTACGGGAGGAACGAAATCAAAGAATATATAGACGTGTAGAGACCCTCTATGTAGTTGTCTATCTAGTTCTAGGGAGATCGATCTACATCTTTCCCCATAGCCCTGGGGCTGTGTCTCGATCTCCTACGTGCGAAAGATGAGGGACTAGAGTTCCTATGGAGATTCCCCTTGGTCTAATTCCACGCGCTTTATGACGAAAAGGGAGTTGGCGTGGCGTAAAGTGAAGATTGAGGGAAGTAGAGCAAAATTCCCTTCTGGGGTATTCCGAAGGTGTAACCTAGGCAACGAAAAGGGGGCACGATACTTCAACTAGAGGAACGACCTGTTGGTTCACCAAACCCCGACCCAGCGTCACACGTTTTCCAGGTCCGAAGGACGCCCCACTACCGACTCCTCCCGGAATTGCGTTATCGGAGCCGAGCCAGGAATGGCCGTTAGTGGACACCCACCACTTTTCACCGGTTAGAGAGGCCCTCTTTAATACATTAAGAAAAGATGTTCACAGGGGCCAGAAAGACTCGGTCATAGGAACTTAGACCACCTACGCGCTGGTAAACGAAAACCACCTCGACCGGATCAGAGTAAACAACAATGTCGAATCAGGCCGCCCCTTGCCTTGAAATCATTCACACGCGGCCACCAGCTTTCCCAAAATAAGGGGGGATCCGCTGCTTACTGCTAACAAAAGCATTCGACCTATACAACTAATCAAGTCGTCCGCCTATCTTTCTGATCTCCTTTCCTTCTATTCATCAGATTTTTGGCTTTGACCAATTCAAAGTTCAAAATGGGGTTTTTGATATTGGCTAAAAAAGGGGGAGAGAAGATAGGTTTGGGGTACGCTCACTTCTGCATTAGGTTATCGAAATTTTCAATCGCTCTTTTTGGGAGGAATAGTGCGTGAATGGCGGTTCTCAGACGAGGGAATCATCTCTCTCTAAATCAAAATAGGCTAGAATGCTTCTATCGATAGAACTTTCACGTCTGCGCATAGAATTTGATTTTTCTTTCTATTCCGTTCTTACCATATCATGGGCAGTTGGATCGGAATCCGTGTGATGGTTCGAGAGTGGTTTTCAATATTATTTGCATCCATCTTTGGCCTTGTGTAAGAAAGTCCCGCGGGACTGAGTTAGTGGTCGAGTCGCTTTTGGAAATTGACACCCGTCGCATTAGTTTAAATTCATATGTTACCATTCATAGTGAAGTAGCCCTCTTTTTGATGTCTGAGTGCCTTATTCTATCTATCAAAGTCCTTCTTTGTCTATAGCTCGGGTCAGTCTCCCATGGTCCGCTTTGATTTTCTCGAACAGTGCCGGTCTGCATCAGGGACTCTCGAGCGAGCCTTGCAACGTTCCCAGGCGGGACTGCTCCTTTCCTTGAGCTCCCTATTTAGTTCCTCCCAGGCGTTGATCTCGCAACGGCCCTCCAGCACGTCCTCATCTCGCGTCCGTCACCACAGCTTCACATCCTAGTGCAAAGGTGCCCAGCTAAAGCCAAAGGGCTGATTCAATATCACCGGAGTCGTGAACAGAGAAAGCCTCGTCTACCGCTCCTCGGGGCAACACCAAGGCAAGTCCACTCTCAGCATAAGCTTGGGATCTTTCTTTCCTAAAATCAAGCATTTCCCTTGAAGCCAGGTCTTGATTCTTCTTCTCTTCTTTAAAGCCTGGAGCTGGACTGATTATTCTTCCTGACTCAATTCACAGTTTAATCACACTAAGCCAGAACCCAACCAGGGTGAGAGAGAGGAGAGTAGGGATCTGATTCTTTATAATTTAGAATAATAATACGTACGAGACTACCAAAGCCAATTCAACTTCATTCCCCGAAACAGCCGCAAAAGCCACTGGAGCAGGTTATAGAACTGGTACTAGTAACTGTTTCAGGTCTATTTCCGTACGTAGGAGTAGCTGCTGCTGCAGAGGCGGATTGTTGCCTGCGGAGATCAGCTTGCTTCTTCTTGGCATAGTCCTTGAACATATGGCCCCAAGCATGACAATAGCGGCACCCAATATCATACATGACGGCTAGAATCATCACGAGAAGCAAAGGATCCAGAGGTAGAAGACCTGGAGCCAAAAGCAGGAAGCACAGTAGCTGGTTCAGATGGTCTCGCTGTGGCAAACTTTTCCAAAGGCTATGATCTCCTGTTCACTTCAATTATGCACGTTGACTCTCTTCTCCTTAAGGATCCTAAAATCAAAAATAACAATTTGCAGTATCAATTGTTCTTAGGAAACTTAAGACATGAAATTAATACCAATTGTGACAATTTTTACTATCAAATCGCATAAAATAAAAGTGCACAATCAAGGATTAATTTAAGCACAAAATCAAGAACTAAGAGTCAAAAAGTATCGTAAAAGCCATAAAAGTGTTGTCAATTTAAATAATAAACTTGGGCTCAATCAGTGTGACCCATTAGGTTTCCGATTATGTTGGCCATTTCAATTAACACTTAATTCAAGCAAGTCATGATTGGTTTCTAGCAACAAATTATGAACCGTAGTTGACCAAACAGTCGGTGGTTTGACTACGAACCCTTGCATAGACAATGTTCCTATGCAATTCATCCTTTCACCATATATACCCCACTTGGTTCAGAGTATGGTTAAACTGTCAATTCCCACTAGACTGACTACATCACATTTAGCACAAGTGATGTTAGTTCTTCTCCCCAAGGCTTATTACTCAATTGGATATGCCACTGAAGACTATCTTCATGACAATTCCACTCTAGCCAAAGTAATGATGTAACATCCCATTATCCTATGATTAGGGTTAGAATCCAGGATACTATATAGAAGAGTTTATTGAGAATTTAGAAGTGCATTTATGCATTATATGGCATACACATACACGTGAAAAATGTTGTCACTCATGAAAATAATTGTTCATGCATTCATTAACATTTTTCAGGTATAAGTGATTTTAATGTGATTAAAATGTGAATGATGGATTATTTGTCTTGAAAATTAAATTTGGGTGTACTAGAATTAATTTTGCATTTTTAGTGATATTTCAGATATTTTAGGAACTTTTTTAAAAATTTATGGTATTTTAGACTAGGACAAATGAACAAATCAAAGAAAAATATATGTTTGACAAATGGACTAGTAAATGTAGACAATTGGACAAATTACTATGTGACGAGTGGAGCAATTAGTAAGTGACACATGGATTAACGAAATAGATGACGAATGTTATAGATGCAAAAGTGACACATGGCAATGTATCTTAGAGACACCTAAGATATGTTTTCTGTTTGGTAAAAGTGTTCTGTAGCTCTTCGTTTTGTCTCCACCGGAACCACCATCTTCCTTCTTGCTCTTTATCACTTAAACACTTAACTTTTATATTTGTTTGTGTTATTGTCCATCCATCACCGAAATATATACATGTTCACTCTTGTGTTTAGCTCTTGATAAATTCATAAACAACTTACTTTGAAAAATCATCACTTCAGCAATTTAGGGTCTTCAGTTATCATTCTCATCCTCTCATAACTTCTAAATTTTTGCTAAAGAGAGGGAAGTGTAAATTAAGTAAGTGATGCTTTAAGTTGTATGGGTTAAATGACTTTCTGTTAAGGTTTTAATGTTCGTAAATGGATGCATGCATGAGTGGTGTTCTAGGAAGAAGAGTTTCAATCATTTAAGTAAAACAAAAATGTGCAGAAAGATTGATGAAGGATTGTGGAAATTGGAGTTATATAAAATGTGCTGGAGTGTGTCATATATAATGTCTTACTAAACATACATTGGTATTTAGGACATAACTTGATATGTTGATACATTAGTATTTAGGACATAACTTGTTATGCTGTATAGAAACATATGGTTACATTTTTCATGAAGGAATCGAATTTGAAATCTGTCACTAAGAGTCTTGGAATTTGTCTTGAAGTTGAGGATTGTGTTCTATCGAGGTATTAGAATAGTCTGTAGATTTTTTATTATAACTTGCGTGATACCGAACCAAATTGCATGAAATTGATGTCATTAGACACTTAAGACAATTTGGAACAATTGATTAGAATACAGTGTTTTCTAAATATCTCATTGTCTAGGTCACAATGGTCAAACAAATCTGACCTAAATTTTGCCTAAGAAAATCTAGAAAAAAATGTAGAACATACGATATGGAAAAGTATGGAATAGGTATTGTTTTGAGGTTTATGAACAATAATGAATTGTTGAATTGTTTATTGATATTATTGAACTGAAACTGAAGAATAAATGAAGAGGTCATCATCTTTAATGACAGAATTTTGATAAAGAAGTGTTTGATAACATGAACATGATGTTATGGAAAAAGGATAGGTTTTATGAATGATATTATGTAGTTGAAGAGGTTTAAGCAATTGATCAGAGTTTGATAATTTGAAGCAATAAAATTGGTATGTGAATGAGTATGGAATGATGTTGTGCTTGTGGTAAACTAATCTAGAAAATTGGAATGAACTTAGTGTTAAAATATATGTGAGTTTCGGATAAACAGAAGAAAGAGGAAGAAAAATGCAGCAGGTCGCGATCGTGTAGGTTGAAAAAGATGGTGCACGATTGGGACTTTGCTAAAAGAATGAAAGCTGCGATCATGCACCTTGCACGATTTGATCTGAGACGAAATAAAAAGGTTTTTTAAAAATTTTTGATTGATTTTCGGACTAATCAATGCTAGGATGTTTCCATATGAGGCATTAGGTTTAAATAAGTTCTTCAATGAATTTAATTGATGTTGAATGAAAGGATTAAAGTGAGAAAATGGTATTAAGGATTAAAAGAATGTTTTGAAGGTGTTGTAAATTGTTTATAAAGAGTATTAAAGAAACATACCTAGGCTAAATACATTTTAAGGCCCTTGTACTATGTGTGTTTTTCACATAAGGCCCCTCGTTGTACTACATGCAATGTTAAGCCCCTGTACAACGGACGTGCA
>JAOSBN010121662.1:0-33243 GCA_027563595.1 Erythroxylum suave | reverse complement strand
AGGACAGTCGCTTATCTTTTATAGGCATAAAGATCTTAACTAGCTACGACACCTGTCCAATTCTTATCCACTTATTCGCTTCCCTCTATAAACATATTCCGCTATGTCTTATGTCTCCATTGAGACCAAAATCATTCAATTTGGTTCTGTCCTCAATCATACTGAACTTATAAGACTATAACTCTCTTGAAAACCTTAAAGACAGATTTTATCTTCTAAAAGGTCAAAATGAGACAGAAGATATGTACAGATGAAGCAATAAGCAGTCGAATCAGAAACGTAGACGAAGTTTGTCAAAAAATAGACGAAATTCAAAAGACATACGAAGTGTCTAAAGACAGACGGAATGGAACACAGACGATAGAGGTCAAAACAGACGATAATAGTCAAAGCAGACGATAATAGTCAAAACAGATGATAATAGTTAAAGCTGACGATAATCCAAAAGACGGACGGAGTGTCTAAAGGCAAACGAAATGAAACACAGACGATATGTGGTCAACTTAAGACGATAGAAAAGTCAACCATAGACGATAAAACACAGACAATATGTCTTTATAGATGATAGACGAATATAATAAGTAGACGATAGGCGGTCAACTTAAGACGATATGCAACACAGACAATACATCTTTACAAACGATAGAAGAATGTAATAAGTAGATGATAGGTGGTCAACTTAAGACGAAGCAAAGTCAACTTAAGACGATATACAATATAGATGATACTTCTTTACAGACGATAACTTTTACTCCACCATCTATAACTCCCATAATAATTATTCTCAGAAAACTTCTTCAACACATTTTTCTTCACTAAGTCCTACACTTAGATTTTATTTCTAGTCTTCCTACTCCATTTCATTCTAATCATTTGCTATAATCACAATTCTCAATTTATCCCATTACTATTTACTATACCCAAAATGTCAATGAGTGCATGTTCAATTATTTTTATGTGTGCAAAGACTCAAATTCACATACATGTATGCTAACATTCCTCTGAGCTTGAAATTACAAATTTTCTAACTCTCACATTACTATTTTCTCCATTATTGTAATCTGATTTCTAACCCTTAATATGGGGACGAGATGTTACATGCGACTAGCGACAGGTGGAGGCGTCGAGCGGTGGACCAGCGATAGATTTGGGTGAGGTGCAATCAGGCGAGGTGCAAGGTGTGATGTGCGACATGGTAGAGGAGTAGCGGAGGATCGGGCGAGGTGCAGTGGAGGACCACCGGAGAGCACTACGAACCATCGAGAGTCGGAGACAACAAGCGAGGACCACCAAAGAAGCAACGAAGTGAGAGAGAGTGAGAGAGCAGAGGTTGAGTGAGAATGAGAGAGAAGAGCAGAAGGCGGAGAAGCCAGATCTGGGGGAGGGGGTAGTAAGTAGTTTTTTTTTCATTTTAATCCTTAAACTTTTGAGGATTTACGGTATCAGCCTGGTACCGTCCGGTATTGTGGGTATCGTCCGGTACTGACCAATAAGGTCCGATATCGACCATACCCAAGGCCGGTACCATAAGGTAGGATACCGTTTCAATTTTTGACCAATACGGTACCGTCCAGTCGGTATCAGTCAGTACGGAACGGTACCCTATGTACTGGGATTAAGATAAGAATATGGCCAAAGACATACTCGTATTCTAGATCATACATTATTCCCTATTTGTACTTTGATTGACCTACTACAACGAGGAATTGACCCAACCATATTCTTGATTATATGGGCTTGGTTAGGAGGAGTAGTGGCAATTGATAACCTGCTAAAATTAACTTACTGAAATGATAAATACTTATTCTCAATAAGTAATATTTATACATTTCTGATTGTTGTTTTGGTAACTGCTGAAACATGAAAATAGGTGTTTGGCAAGTGTGGTTGCGGTTATAGTTACGGTTGCTGAAAAGAGATAAAATGACTAAAAAGCCCATTGATTTAATAAAATATAAATTGTTGTATAAATAATTAAAAGAATATATTATTAGTCAAACAAATTTAAAATTATAAATAATAAAATATTAAATTAAGATCATTAAAAATAAATTAAATAAATAAAATATTTAATAAAAAATATATTATTAGTCATATACATTAGACTTGCTTTTTATTAGTTGAGAGTATAATGGAAAATAATAATTATCAGAAGGTTATTAATATAAAGTAGAATTTTTACCGCAGAAGCACTTTCCTATCGCAACCTTCTTTCTACTTATTGATTTCTACAGTAGCACCGCACTTTCTTCTAACCTCCGGTAGTTTGCCTATAGATCTAAATATGTGACTGTGTTTGAAAACTGTGATGGATAAGTACTTATCCCCACCACATCGTAGATCCAGACACATTCATATATAGCCTTTTGTATATGATATATTGAAGTATATGGGCTTATATATCCTTATGTTCCAAGCAGTACTTTCTTGTGTTAGCTAACAATATGTCCAAAATGGGACACGTGCATAGTTTATATGTATAAATATATAACCCATATAGAAAAGAAAATATTAGAATGCATTACTACTTATTAATATGGGGTAAAAAGTATAATGTGACATTGTTCAACAATTAGATAATATGATATTGTTGAATAAATTAGGAAAACATATTAGATGACCTTCATATACAATTCCTTAAGAGGGCTCTGAACTCAAATTTGATTTTACTTATGGACCTTTGATCATAGAATAAAGAGCATTGATTTTATAAATTATGATAATTTTATTTATATTTTACATTAAAATAAGCATTCCAATCATGAAGAATGTGATATAAGAAAGAATGAATAACATATAGTATTCAATCCATAAAAGGTTCATACCTTCGTTATAAATACCAGACTTACAACTAGAGAAAAAAAAGCTTTGATTATCATATATTTACTTTTATTAAATGTTTGGCTCTTTTCACAACCCTAACCATAAAATTACATCCACCTCCCTACGAGGTTGGAGCACCCTATTCCACTTAGGGTGTTCCAACCTTGTTCTACTTAATATGATCTACATATTTGTGCGGACCTCATATAAATGGAATAGAGTAGAAACTGGTTAAATGGAACAAATGATATGATCTCCCTCCCTAAGTTTGATAGTTAAACTTATTTGTGACTTCTATCATTGCTCACAGATAAGAGCAACCAAATACAATTGGTAGAATTTAACCTTAACACCTATTAAAATTTTGGGAACAAAGTTTCTTTTAGAAACATATATATTCTAAAATACATCACTATTTTCATAGATTTGCTAATCAAAACATTCATCATAGCCTACACATATTAATTTTTACATCATATTGATATTTTATATATTGATTAAACATAATGCAATCAACTTTCATAATTCTAACCATTGGTTCAATGTTGTCATTATGTTGGAAATATACCCATGACCCAATCGTTATATAATAGATTGAACAATTTTATTTTATGATTATTAACCTTGTTTAATAACATGACAAATGATTATATTGTCATATTATGTTTATTGCTTTTATCCTTATATGATAAATCCTTGATTAAATTTATACACTTGCCATCATAATGGAGATTGTGACAATGAGAGTTAAGTTTTTAGGGTTTAATCTAAAATTGTTCTTGATCATAGGATCATCAAATAAGGACTTTAATGATCCGGTTAAATCAATTTGTATGTAATAATATCTATTGGATGGATATTAGTAGATCTCATTTACTAAGTTACATATATAGAAGATGCACATGTAGATATGATCATTGAACTGACCAAACTGAGAATTCCCAATGGTTAATATTACCTATGAACTATCTAGTGGGATATACTCATAAGGATTTAAATGTATATTTTTCCTTTGACCTGAGATCATCATAGTAATCAATAGGTCACTTGTTATGTTTTGATGTCAGACACATAGTATGTAATGCTAGTTGAATGATCATTAGATATAATTAAATACCTATCTGATTAGTGATGAGTTAAGATGAGATCAATCAACTCTAGGCAATGAGTTTGAGCTCTATGTTATCATTGATCTTAATGGTTATTTTAAGAACTTGACCAGGGCGATTGAATGAGTGAGGAAAGTAGTTTCTTAAGTCATTCACCAATCATTAATGATCGGCATGTAACATAGTTAGTTATCTAATAAGGTTTGACAGTTAAGTCATACCTTAGGATAATCCGGAGTTGTAATGATAGAAGGTAATAATACATTATCCTTAAACAGGTCCTGTCTTTGTAAGGTTATTACTTCATACTATCCGATCGTTGAGGAGTGTTGTTAGACTCCAAGCTTAAGTAGTAATTAATTGGATTAATTACTACCGGCTTAGTGATGAGCCTATATGGTCACACATTTACGAGTGTAATATTTCCTGTTTATGATTACTTAATTTATTATGAGATAATTTATTAAATAATCTATATGGCATATTATTATATTATTGTTTGCTAGCACAGAAAATATAATTAATATTGGAATCTCTCTTGTGCAAAATAAATGAATAAAATAAAATATTTTTATTTTATTTCATTTTATAAATAATAATAATAATAATTAAAACAAAACAAAAAGAAGAAGTTGGTCTTTCAAGTTTTAAACGTTAAAACTTACAAAGAGTATAGAAGGGTGCGTCTCTCTCATTTTGATTGGAACATTTTTAAAGAATAACGAAGAGAAGAGAGGTGGTGTGACTCTCTCATTATTTTTGTACATTTAAAACCAAAGAGAAGTTATTTCTCTACATATATTTCAAAATAGCAACAAAGAGAAGAAAAAAAAAGGACTTTATGTTCTTTACACTTTAGATAAAAACAAGAGTGAAATAAACAAAATTATTTTATTCTATTTTTGAAGAAAGAGTTTTTCAAAATTTTATCATAGTCATATTAAGTGTTGAAAGCGAGACGTATTTTTCAGTGTGAAGTGCATAAAAACTTCGTAGTTTCGAAGTTCACTGCCAATTAATCCTCATAAATTTCAAACATTTGTTATTTGCTTGTTCTTGCTATTAGTATGATTATTAAACGAAATAAATAAATTTATGATTGCAACAATTATTTTTTTGTTTCCACTGCGTATGCGATTCTTTAATTGATATCAGAACCAATAATGTATTCACATCATACTTAAAAAATGTCAATAATTTACGTATTTTGTTGTTTTTTGTTTTAACCCATGAAAGTTGTTCATTTAATATGCATGAGATCATCTTGGCTTTATTTTGTAACTAGTTTCACCAAAACCAAAAAACTTAATTTTGTATTTGATAGATTGTCAAACTACCAAAAATAAAAATATATTTCCAACTCTCCAGAAACTAGGAACTAATGGTAAACTGGGTCGAATCCGCAGGGAATTAGTGCAGAGTTACTCAAATGCTCATAAAATAACAGATTAAAGGATTAAAATTGCAGGAGATGTAAATAAAAATAAAAGCAATGCAGAAAATTAAAGGAGAGCTATAGTGACAGATACAACATGAGCATGTGGTATTAGCACGAAACAAATTTGGACAGTAATTAATAAAACAAGATTAAAACGCAATGGGTGACAACCTAGCCAAGGTACTCTTCAATTTAGCCTGGAAATTTGATCATTAACATCATAAGATAAATTAGACAGTTCAGATAGACAAAGTTATAGCCAAAGGTGATACACTCATTAACCAATCTTTTCTTAGTTTGTCGGTAAATCCAAGAAACGCCCTAACAAGGTACTTCCCTAATCTAAAGACAACCCCCGGGAAACGCCCTACAAGATTAATCTCTAGTTGCATTAAAAATGAAAAAGACCTTTGTCCTAACCAATAAATTCGGAAACGCCGTAATCTATTAAGTCCGATTATTTAATTCCATCGATTTTACCACCAATATACATCGTTCGCAAGATAAAACCAATTCGCTACTTTGATAGAATAATATCCACGACAATACTATCTTATTCAACAATTTATCACTTAATCAAATACACAACTCGTGACATTGCACAATTAACTAAGCAATAATAAATTTGGTTCAAGCACAGGAATTAAATAAATATCTGAATTGCATAAACAAATAAAAACATAGTCTCACAAATCATCCATGGCTGAATATCCAAGCACCCTGACTAGAAAAGGGTTTAGTTGTTCATAGCTAACAGGAGAACACAAGATATCATAGAGTTCATCTTGTCTTAACAGCAAAATAACACAAAAACTGCAATAACAATGGTGACTAGCAACTGAATACTCAAAATAGGAGAAGGAAAAGAGAAGACGTTCAAAAGCACGATTTCCTTATGCCATAAGCAATTTATATCTCCTCCAATTTGTAACCCTAGCCAAAATTAGTAGAGATTTCCTAGTTTATCTTCAATTGGACTCTTAATTCTAGCTTCCCAGCTTATATTCCGCGTCTCCAACAAAGGTCTAGCTCAAAATAGATTTAAAAACTCGTCCACAAATTCTGACTTGTTCTTGCCCAATACAACATGATCATGTCGTATCTGTTTTCAGCACGTAGCTTCTCTAAAACAGCCCAAATCGCCTGCATTACAACTCCAATCCCCACTTTGGTCTCCTACACACATAACAAACATAAAAGCACACAAATAATTAAAAAAAACACATGCAAAATGATTACAAACTATCATAAAAACAATGCATGAAATGCAACCTATCAGTATTCTTTAAGCATATAAACAATATGAAGGAAATTGGAAAACATCCATACTCTTTCACCATTTGTACATTGAAATAACGAAAAAAAAGATAGAATAATATGTACAGTAAACTTACGAAAAGAAGTGGAGTAATTTTGCTCTCTCATTGAAATCAACAAGAGAGAAAAATGCTTTCTTTTCATGGAAAACTCATTAAAGATTTTTTCCTGGTGTTGTAAACATAAAGGTTTTTTTAAACAGATGTATGAACAGTTTTTAATCCAAGGTTTGTAAAAGCATTTGGTTAAAAAAGGTTTTTTGGACAGATGTATGCACGGTTTTTAATCCAAGGTTTTAAAAGTATTCGGTTAAAAACAAAAAGACTTTGACAGATGTTATCAAAGATGTGTATGGTACATTCATTATTTAGCATTGGACAAATGTTATCTATCAAAGATTTATTAGAAGTTTCTTACACGAATATTGTCTGAAAATATGATATGATCATTGATGTTATTAATAACTTGAAATCTTGACTCTTTAAAATTATTGAGTTTATTTTGATATAATATATGATATTTTCCACAAAAAAAAGGATTTTCCATTTAAGTAGATAATAATATTTATTTTTTTACAAGGAAGGACCTGATAACCAAGTGACTTGTAGTTCATGGATAAATAATATTTTCTATTACATATGATGCATGTATGAGGAAAAGTTACTTAATTTTATACTTTTGGCCTAGACTACCTAGGTAGTAAAATATTTTGGATGGATAAACTCAACTATACTAATAGGAACTACTTGATAACTAGGAGATTATTTAGTATTAAGCCTACTATCCATTTTATATGAAAAATTAGAAAATTTATCACTCTTTAATCATGCATGAGTAACGACTTGACAACCAAGGGACTCATTCTTGTTTTAAAGAGTTTATATCATTTAGATAAAAGTCCCATGTCTTAATGATATATGATTGTGTTCTTATTTTGGTGTTTTCTTATTAGATTTCTCAAATTGTCTATCTATATCACTGCGAAGCATTCTTGATGCTAACAAGCTAGTGGGTAACAATTTTAACGATTGGTACCACAATTTGAGAATTGTTCTCATGCATAAGAAACTTATCGATGTGATCGATAAACTCGTGAAGGAAGTGCCTCTTGAGGGAATTGATGATGCTAATGCATTGGATGCATATTTTAAGTACAATGAACAAAGTACTAATCCCAAATGTATTATTTTGACATCAATGAATTCTAAACTCCAAAGGCAGCATGAAGGTATAAATTCTCCACAGATCATTGAGCATCTTAAAAAGATGTATGGGTCACAAAGCAGGACTGCTAGATACCAGTTATCTAACTAACTATTCAAGTCTGAACTGAATCTCCTGTGGGACCTATGTTCTTAAGATAATTGATCTTATAGAACAACTTGAAAAGTTAAGGAAAGAGTTGTCACAAGATTTGATCTTACAGTGTCTTACTGATAATTTTTCACCGTTCATTGTTAACTTTAACATGAACAAGATGAACTGTGATCTTCATGAAATGCTCAACTTGTTGATAGATTATGAAAATCAAGTAGCATCGTCTGAGGAGGTGAAAGTGTCAAGTTCTGTGAATCTGGTTGGTAACTCTTCCAAGCACAAGTGGAAGGGCAAAAAGAAGCCCAAGAAAAATCATCTTGCACCCAAGGTGTTTGGAACAAATCCAAAGGTAAGGAGAAGAAAGTTGACCAAAAGGATGCTGAATGTTTCTTCTATACAAAGAAGGGAAACTAGAAAACGAACTGCTCAGAGTATTTGGCTACTTTGAAAGGCAAGAAATAAGGTGGGACATTTATGAAAAATGTTTTCATAATTTCTTTAACTATTATTGACTCTACTAAATGGGAATTAGGTACTGGTAGTAACATTACCATTTGCTATATGTTGTAAAGTCTAAGGATCAATAGGAGATTGAAGAAGGGATAAGTTAAGCTACAAGTTACGAATGGAGCAAGCGTTGCTACCCTAGCTGTAGGAACTATTTCTCTTGTTATGCCTACGGGAAAGACTTTATTGTTAAAAGATTGTCATTATGTTCCTAAATTTGTTTCAAACATTGTTTCCATTTCGTCATTAGATAAGCGTGAATTTCATACAATCTTTAAGAATAACCAATGTAATATATTTCATGGTGATGAATTATATGTAAGTGGTTATTTACAATATGGTATTTATGTCTTACCTGAAATAGTTATTTATACAATTATGAATGTTTCTGGTCAAAGAAGGAAGAGAGATAATTAAGCAAATTAAACTTACCTTTGCTATTATAGACTTAGTCATATTGGTGAGAAAAGAGCAAATAAGTTGCACAAGGAAGGATGCCTTTGTCTATATGATTATGAATCATATGAAACTTGTGAATCTTATCTCAAAGGTAAAATGTCCAACTCTTCTTTTACTAGAATTGGAGAGAGAGCTAGTGAACTTTTAGGACTTATACATACTAATATATGTGGGCCTATGAAAGTTTAAGCTAAAGGTGGATATTTTTATTTTATCATCTTCACTAATGATATGTCAAGATATGGATTTGTGTATCTTATGAAACACAACTCTGAATCATTTGAAATGTTCAAAAGATTCTGCAATGAAGTTGAAAAAAAAACTGGTAAGACTATAAAGGCACTAAGATCTGACCATGGCGATAAGTATCTTAGTGATGATTTTGTTGATTATCTAAGGCAAGATGGAATCTTATCTTAAAGGAATTCTCTGGGAACACCACAACATAATGGTGTTTCTGAAAGGAGAAATCGATCTTTATTGGATATAATGATATTTATGATTGGGTTCACTAATCGTCCTATCTTCCTATGGGGATATCCTTTAGAAGCCGCTACTTATTTATTAAACAAAATTCCCACTAAAGCAGTCATTAAAACTCCATATGAGATGTGGAAAGGATGTAAGCCTAACTTAAAACATTTGAAGGTTTGGGGTTGTCAAACTTATGTCAAAAGATTGCTATCAGATAAGCTTGAAGCGAGGTCTGATAAGTATAGATTTGTTGGCTATCTCAAGGAAACTATGGGATACTATTGCTATCACCCTTCTGAACACAAAGTGTTTGTGCCCAAAAATGCAACCTTTTTAGAAAGGAAGTTCCTTAATGGAGGAAGTCATGGTGAAGAAATAGATCTTGATGAAATTCGAGATTCTGACAAATCATCACAAGCTCAAGAGCATCAGATGCATCTTAAACAACCTTTACTTGATGTCTTGAAGTTGACTTGAAAGATACCAACCTCAATCGTTGAAGATAATATATCGGTTAATAAAGCTGTCCAAAAACTAGTGCAACAACAAGATCAAGTAAAGGAAGAACCTATTGAACATGAGCCTCTTAGAAGGTCTAATAGGGATCGTCGTGCACCAAATAGATTAAACTTAATGGTGCAAGGTAACGAGGATAATCATATTGATGATATCCCATTTATTGATGATGACCCTAAGACTTATGAAAAGGTTATGGCAAGCCCAAATCGTGAGAAGTGGTTTAAGGCTATGGAGTCTGAGTTAGAATCCATGAGAATAAACAAAGTATGGACTTTGGTTGATCCCTCAAAGGGTATAAAACCTATAGGATGTAAATGGGTACTTAAGAAAAAGATTGGAGCAGACAGGAAGGTTAAAACCTATAAAGCCCATCTTATTGCCTAGGGATATAATCAAAAGGAAGTTATTGATTATGATGAAACTTTTTTCCTTATGGCAATGCTCAAATTTATTTAGATTTTACCTACTATAACTGCATATTATGATTGTGAGATATGACAAATAGATGTGAAAACAACGTTTATTAATAGAGAGCTCAATAAAGATGTCTATATGACTCAACCTGAAGGTTTCACATTGCCATCTGCTCCTAATAAAGTATGTAAGCTACAAAGATCCATTATGTATTAAAACACTTCACAAAGTTGGAATATTCTCTTCAATGCAACAATCGTAAAGTTTTATTTTTTTAGTTAAGAAGAAGAGCCATATGTACAAGAAGGTAAGTGAGAGCATAGTTATTTTCCTAATGTTGTATGTAGATGACATATTGCTAATAAGAAATGATGTACCAGTTATGAAAAAGACAAAGATTTGGCTATCTGAATAGTTCTCCATGAAGGATTTGGGAAAAAGTAGTTTACATTCTTCGAATCAAGATCTATAGAGATAGATCAAGAAAGTTGCTAGGGCTTTCCCAATACATGTACATTTATACTATCTTAAAAAGGTATCATATGGAAAATTCCGGAAAAGACGATCTACTGATAGGCACTAGAATTTCTCTTAGTAGGGAGGATTGCCCTAAAACCCTAGAAGAAAGAGAGCGCATGAGTGGGGTCCCATATGCTAGCGTAATGGGAGCTATCATGTATACTATGACATGTACAAGGCCTGATGCAGCTTACGCACTAGGAGGAGTGAGCAGGTATCAAGATAACCCAGGTGAGGAATATGAGAAAGTGGTTAAAACCATCCTTAAGTACTTAAGAATAACTAAGGACCAATTTCTCATATAGGGAGACTATAAATTAAAGCTAATAGGTTATAATGATGTTATCTTTGCATTAAATAAGGATGATAACATATCTACCTCTATTTATATTTTCACCTTGAACAGAGGAGCAGTGAGTTGGAAAAGTTCCAAGTAAGCTACTGTAGCTTATTCAGTTACTGAAGTAGAATACATAGCTACATACAATGCAGCTAAAGAAGATGTTTGGATGAAAAAGTTCATAACTGAACTTGGTGTAGTTCCTTAGATAAAGGAAGTTGTTCCTTTATTATGTGACAATACCGGTGCTATTGCATAAGCTAAGGAACCAAGGTCACACCAAAGATCCAAACATGTTCTGCAGAAGTTTCATCTAATTAGAGAAATTGTTGAGCGTGAGGATGTTCAAATCTAAAAGGTTGAAGGAATGGAGAATGTTGTAGATCCCTTCACTAAGGTGCTTGGATCAAAGGAGTTTGATAAGCACAAATGAAAAATAGGATTGAAGTTCATGTCTGGTTAGGTCTAAGTCAAATAGGAGATTGTTGGAATTATGCCCATGACCTAATCGTTATTTAATAGACTGGACATCTTTATTTTATAATTGTTAACTTTATTTAATAACCTGACAAATGATTATATTATCATATTATGTTTATTGCTTTTATCCTAATATGACAAGTCCTGGATTAAATTCATACACTTGCCATCATAATGGAGATTATGATAATGAGAGTCAAGTCTTTAGGGTTTAATATAAAATTGTTCTTGATTGTAGGGTCATCAAATAAGGACTTTAATGATCCGATTAGATCAATATATATGCAATAGTATCTATTGGATGGATATTAGTAGATCTCATTTACTAAGTTACATATATAGATGATGCATATGGAGATATGATCATTGAACTGACCAAACTAAGAATTCTCAATGGTTAATATTACCTATGAACTGTCAAGTGGGATATACTCATAAGGATTTAAACGTATATTTTTCCTTTAACCTGAGATCATCATAGTAATCAATACGTCACTTATTAAGTTTTGCTGTTGGACACTTAGTGTATAAAAATGTTAGTTGAATGATCATTAGACATAATTAAGTACCTATATGATTAGTAATGAGTCAAGATGTGATCCATCAACTCTAGGTAATGAGTTTGAGCTCTATGTTGTCATTGATCTTAATGGTTGATTCAAGACCTTGGCTAGGGCGATTGAATGAGAGAGGAAAGGAGTTTCTTAAGTCATTCACCAATCATTAATGATCAACAATGTAACATAGTTGGTTATTTAATAGGGTTTGACAATTAAACACCTTAGGATAATGAGTTGCAATGATGGAAGGTAATAATACATTATCCTTAACCAGTTTCCGTCTTTGTAAGGTTATTGCTTCACACTATCTAGTCGTTAATGAGTGTTGTTAGCGCCAAGCTTGATTAATAATTAATTGGATTAATTACTACTAGCTTAGTGATGAACCTATATGGCCACACGCTTACGAGTGTAATATTTCCTGTTTATGATTATTTAATTTATTATGAGATAATTTATTAAATAATTATAGGACATATTATTATTATATTTTTTACTAGCACATAAAATATAATTAATATTGGAAACTCTCTTGTGCAAAATAAAAGAATAAAATAAAATATTTTTATTTTATTTCATTTTATAAATAATAATAATAATTAAAACAAAACAAAAAGAAGAAGTTGGTCTTTTAAGTTTTAAACGTTAAAACTTACAAAGAGTATTGAAGGGTGCATCTCTTATATTTTGATTGGAACGTTTTTAAAGAATAACAAAGAGAAGATACGTGGTGTGACTCTCCCATTATTTTCATACATTTAAAAACAAAGACAAGTTGTTTTTCTACATATATTTCAATATAGCAACAGAGAGAGAGAAAAAAAAGGAACTTTTGTGTTCTTTTTGTTTTAGATAAAACCAAGAGAGAAATAAACAAAATTATTTTGTTCTATTCTTGAAGAAAGAGTTCTTCAAACTTTAATCATAGTCATATCAAGTATTGAAAGCGGGACATATTTCTTGATATGGAATACATATAGAATTTTTAGTTTCGAAGTTCACTATCAATTAATCCTCATAAATTCTAGTTATTTGTTTTTTTTCCTATTCTTGCTATTAATATGATTATTAAACTCAATAAATAAATTTAGGATTACAACAATTATTTTTTTTCCACTGTGTATGCGATTATTCACATTATATATTTATATATAAACTCCTCCTCAGCCTTCATTAGTCCATACATACATACATACATACATACATACATATATATATATATATATATAACTCCTCCTTCGCCTTCATTAATTCAAAGTAACAATAATCAAACAAGTAAATAAATTAGTTTATAATCAAATTATTCAATATGCATTAAAAAATCATATTCAACATGAAAATAATATTGATAATATGTATTTTAATTGTATATGCCCACTTCATATATGCTTCAAATTTGTACTATGTTGGTTTTTGTTAAACCATTCATAAGCATCCTTTAACTCAGTTTTGGTGACATTTGTAAATTTAGATTATACAAGAACACAAATTTTGATTTGCTATTTACCTTGTAATCAAAGGCATTATATAAAGTCGATTTTAATTTTCTTATTATATTGACATAAATATCATTAATCTCCTTAATGTTACCAACCTTTATCTTTTCATATCACTTGACCACATCCTTGCACCACCTCGTAATCAAGAGATATTTTAGAATACCTTTTAATATTAATCCTACTAAAAATTAAACATATGACGACATACAATTCCCTTAAATTCAAATAACTTACATCTACACTTTGCTCTAGAGAGAGTTTTACTTAATGAAACTATTTGTAACCTAACAATATTTCACCCTTCACTTATCTCCTCAACCTCATAGAACTTGCTATTCCTCGGTTCATGCTTTGCTCATCTTATAATCATAACACTACTTAGTTCATCTTGTACAATATGAAACATGGTATTGATGTAAGTCTTCTAAATTTCTTTCAATATCAAATCGCCTAAGTAAAGATACACTACTCCTTAAAAATAAGTAATCAAATCTCATCTTATGCTTAATCATTTTCCTAATTACTTACTCATATTGATCAACAAATTATCTCAACATACTATGGCCATGTACGAAACCATTAAAATAGGCTTTGATACCCTCACTTCTTTCTGTTATTAATATTCCCACTATAAAATGATCCTTAACATTTATTGAAGCTAAGCTCACATAGTCATCAAATAGAAACTAAACATATGAATTATTTCTCAAGCCAAACTTAAAAATCATTTCATTTCATTTTGAAACAAATTCTTTTATATTGGTGGCATCATAGACAACTTCCACAAATACATCTTTCAAGTTTTTATCACTTATGGGCATTTAGTTTGTCAATTTTTAAGTATATTACTACAAGAAATTGTATTTTTAGTAAAATCAAAAGTTGTCACTAAAAGTTGTAATATTAGTCACTACTATTAATAGTGTCCAAATTGTCACCTCTCGTAATAAATACCTTTGTCACTAATGAAATAATAATTACTCTAGAAAAATGGTCATAATTATGCAATATTTTTGTGACAAAGGTACTGAAACTAAAAATTATGAAATGTGTGACAAAACTATATGGTTGCAATAATTTTACATATTATGACAAGTTTTTCAATAAAAACAATATAAAGTAGTGACAAATAAAGTCGTAACAATTCTTCAGTTTATTGTGAAAACATCACTGCCACTAAAATAATTGAAAATAGTAACAAAATATTTGTCACTCGTGCTTTTTTATTAGTGTCCATTATTTCTTAGTCACTGGTACTTCTTCGTCACAAGTATGAAAATTATATATTACAATAATGTTGTCACTAAATATAGATTATATGTGACAATAAATTTATCAATGATGTATTCATGTTTGTCACAAATGATATTATAAATTTAACAATTTAATTTCTTAATCGATAAAAATTTTGCATTGGTGACCATAAAATAAAAGTTGTCACGAATTATATGGACTTTTAGTGTCAAGATATTATAAGATAGCAAATAAAATCATTAGTATACATAAATATATATATATATATATATATATATATATATATATATCACAAAATGTATAAAATTCTAATTTCCAATATATAAAATTAGAAAATTAATATCCAAGACAATTATATTTATTACAATTATCTCAAACTACTATGAAATAATTTAAGCTAAAACTCTCTAAGGTAAATTTTCCTGAATATTCTTCTAGATAAAGTTCAATATTGATTTATTTCCTACAAAAAAAATAAAATATAATCAATTAATTAGTTTATAAAATATTAAGTTATAAATTTAGTACTAAAATTTTATAATAATATAATGATAATAATAAGAACTAATAATAACTATTCTAGATTTTATAATAATGTTATGAATACCGTATAGGTATTAGTACTTGATTTAGTTCTGGAACGGTATGGTACTAGTATCAGTCAATATCGAGTATAACTTCAGGTAATTTTTTAAATTTATAAAAATAGTCCCAAAATTTTTTAAAATTACAAAATAATACTATTTAAAAAATTCTTAAATATATTGGAGAAAAGAATATTTATTTTTATAACTTATTCCAAAAATTTTGTTTTAATTTATATGATAAGGTTTATAGAGTTATATTGGATTTTATTTTTATAAATAAATTAAATGAATTTATATTTCTACAAAAATTTTGAGAAAAAAGGTTTTGATTTAGATGTAAATTAAAAAATTATATCATTTGTATAATAATATACAAAATAATATTTTATAAGTGAATTATTTAATAAAATAATAATTAGAAACCAATCCAAAAACTTTGGTAGAACTAGGGGTACTGTAATCCTGATTAACTGAATGAGTTTTTAATTATTGGAAATTTTCCTATATTTTATTCCTTTTACATTATTCTTGTTAGTTTCTTTAAACTTATTTGTGCTTGTTAAAAGTTATTTTATGAGTTTGGCATGCCTAAAACACTTATAGGAATTAATTGCAAAAGAAAAATAAGAAATTCCAACATTTAACGTTTTTAATATGGGTTGTTTAATTCAAGAATTCTGTTAAGTTTGAATTTCATAAGTGAAATGTAGGCTTCATCAAAGTTAAAATCTCACACTATAATAAAATTTCTTATGGAAAACAAAATCTGAGTTTGTTGGGTCATTATATGGCGTTGCAAAATCAAGTCTTAGAAGTTGGAAAGAATCATATTCACACACTAATCATTATGATAGGCATACCTTAAGCTTTTGGTATTGAAATTGGGCGGTTTAAAAGTCCAAACTCATCTACGCATTAATAGATAAAACTTTTTATGAGGAATCCAAAGGTTAAAAAAAGATCACTTTCAATGTTTCAAAATGAGGTAAAAGATTTTTTTCAAATATGGTGGCAAATTAATGGATTTGGGAAATTTACCATTGAAAAGTAACTGATTTAACATAGGAGATATTTTCTCTAAGGCATGTGATCCCCTAAACTTTATCCTTTAAGAATTTCTCTATAGCATATGATCTCTTAAACTTTTTCCTTTACTTTTGATGATTAGGACTAGTCTTTAATCATTAAATAGGATGTTAGATTAGAAGGAAGGAAGGTTATTCTACCTCTCACTTTCTTTCTTTTCTTTTGAAAATTCCTAATATGAGCAACATTTTTCTTTCAGTTTAAGAGGGAATAAACTCCATCTCTAGTTTTAGTTATGAGAAGGAATGATTGCAATTATAATAATTTCGTATTCAAGTACCTATTCATCCTTATTTTAATTTTATACACTTGATTTTTGTTCATGCTAACTTGAAAAAGATTGAGTTTGGATATATTCCTTTCATGTTTTTCTCATAATTTGTAATTATTGTTAAGGGCTAAAATAAGAAACAAAGTGGATTAATTTGATTGTTTCATCTTTCACTTTTATTTAGTATAGGATGGAATAAGATACATAAAATCATTAAAGCTTTTAAATGGTTTTGTGGAATAAACTTTATATAATCATCCTTAAGTCAATCATCAAGTGAACAAAAGTTACTTTTCAATATTAAGTTGTTTGATAGTAACAAATTGATAAAAAGGTTTATCTAATTCATTTATTATTGATTTTATTGATTCCTTCGAGCTTATTACTTATATTAAAAGGATAATTGGTTCACTTTTATGGTAACGAACGGATGTGAAGCCATTGAACTAAGTTAATAAAAAATTAATTTGCCTTTTATAATGTTCATAATTTTGTCACTTGAAATGTTTAATCTAAAATCTTCCTATTCCTTTGATTTTGATATCTTTTGGGAATATTTAGTGAAATTCCATTGGTTTCAACCTGTCCATCATAGTCATATTATACATGAATGATTGATTGATATTGTTTAGCATCAATATTAACAATATCTCGCAAGTGCACGGTGTAGTTGTAATTAGCACAAACAAGTACGCATTGATCCCATGAAGATTATAAGAACTAGTAGTTATCCCTTTTTATTATCTAAACTATGAATCAAATTGTGGATTTTACTTAAACATTAAACTAAATAAATAAACAAGCTAAGTTTTAAAGCAATACTGAACTCATAACAAAGAAAATACTAAGGAGATGTCAATATCAAATAATAGTGTCTAAGTAATGAATCCCGTAAAGACCTTAATTATTAACCCGTTATCTTGCAATTATATTGTTGATTATTTGACTGTGAAAATTCCTATCTTATGTTAATATCTTTGTCAAGACTATTAACAAGTGATCCATCGATTGACTAATAGAAATATTTCTAGTTAAATTGCCTACGATTGCATTATTGATTTGTGAATTTCACTATTAGGTTTGATCCTAATTCAAAGGATTTATGTTGAACTATCTCTAGGTTTAATGCAACTCTTTTCAATTATCGCAGATCTATTTATACAAGAGGATTTCTCAATCTCAATCATATAAATCAAATCATTTACTAATATTCTGGATATATTAGTACAAGAATAAAATGCATCATTGAATCAAAATAAATCAATCCATATAATTGCATTAAATAAAAGATTAAACATATTATTATCACGACTTAGTGTTCATCACAAGTAAACACTAAACAATTTTAGTTCTTATTCATATAAAACAAAACCAAATATAAATATGCAGAATAACTAGTAGAAAATAAAGAAATCATAATTCTAATCTCCCTTTCTCTTCTATTGAATCTTCTTGCAAGTTTTGGATTGGATGATGCTCGTTATCAGATATCTTAATGTTATCATCATGTTTTCATATTCCCTTTATTAGAACTGTTACTTCTCTAGTTTTCTTACATCTCAAAATTACTTAAAACTTAGATCTCTTCTTTTTACCTCCATTCACATCCTTAGGATTTTTGGCTTATACATGGTCAACTTACACGAGCAAGTGAGTGACTGTGTATCTCTAAAAACACCTGAATTTGCAAATGAGTACAAAAACTTACATGGACAATGTACATGACCATATATATCAATACACAAAAGCATGTAACTCTACATGAATAAAACTAAAATTTTCCATTCTTCACACATTTAAAGAGACTTACACACTTACTGTACACAGTCACATATGTTCAAGTTGCTCCAAATCTTGTTCCATACCACGATTTCAAGGCAATTATCACTTATAAATGCATTTGAAGAGGAATAAGTACCAAAACTACAACAAAACTATTAAATAATACGCAAAACACATTAAATATGGGTGCATAATTATAGTTAAATAAGTAGTTATTAAACATCCCCATACTTAACCTTTTGTTTTTCCCCAAGCAAACCATAATCTAAATTATTAATCTTGTAAACATCCATTTGTCATTAATTTCAACCTTTCCATCCATACTCTAAATCATTATATCATATTAATTAAATCAACATACAATTAGAATCAAGTTATCCTAGAACTAACCTTCATAAGTCAATATTAATAACAATCACATCAATAATCATTTCGAAATTAAAAGCATTATTCTTTACACCCTCACCAAGGTTTTGCTCAATGCCCTAAAGTATTTAGGGTGAAAAGTATAAGAACTCTCAAATCAATGATTAGTAGAACTTTTAACCATAAGCTTGCAATATTATCATATCTTCACCACTTATATGTAACTAGAAACAAAAATCAAAATGTCTTTACAAAGGTTTAATGGGGCTTAGGTAGGTATGATTGGGAGAATCAAAAGTTGCTAAAATTGAAAGAAATTTTACAACAACCAAGATTACAATATACTCAGTCTTTCACAACATAGGTCCTTTATAACATGAATCCATTAGTGCCATAATTCAAACGCTTCTCTTTTTTCTTCTTTTTTTGTTATGGTCACAACATACTTTTTAATATATTTATTTTGAGTATTCATCATGTACCACTATTAAAGAAATATTGGACCTTTTCAAAATTCAAATTTCAAACAGTTAGGTAGTTATGAATACTTTCAAGGTTCAAATTAATAACAAGGCTTCAAGAAAAATAAGTTAAAGCTAATATTGGGATTATATGAAAAGAAAAAAGAAGCTAAGGCTCAAAATTGGTTATTCCTAAAGGATAAAGTATGGTAGGGTAATTTCCAAAAAAAAGGCTAAATAATTGTTGAATATAAATGCCTTTATCACTTTAATGCTTCTAACTGAACAATTGTAGTCTCACTATGAATAACAAAGCAAGTTTTAGAAGCATCCAACTATGCATAATAACATACATGAAAGAATAAAAGAGCTTAAAATTTTATGTATTTACTCTTAGGCTTAAAAGCTCATAAAAATGGTCTTATATGTGTAAATAGTATGCAAATTTCATTCGAATTTACTATCTCAATGACTGCTAATAATATGACTTATAAAAGTAAGTTTATTCTAACTTTCATCATTTTGTATAGTAATTCAAATAAATAATCATAATGAAATAAATTAATTATAGATATATTTTAAATAATTTTAAATATAAGTTAATAAGATTTAATAACAAAAATTATAATAAGCTTAAGAAAATTATAATCCTCTTCCCCACACTTAAGATTGTACATTATCCTTAATGTACACAATATAAGCTTATCAAAATAAAAATAAAAAAGTGGAGGAATTTTTGTAAGAATCTCATATCGATTGGAGAAGAGAATGAATTGTACCTTATAAAGATATGGATACCTCTCCTCCATAGACGCATTTTTCCAACCGGGCTAGGAAGAGCAAAATTATAAAGATTTGGGTTAGGCTTAAAGCCTAAAGTGGATGATATCTATGGGCGGGTGATCTGGGCTATTACAATTTTGGTACTTCCCTGAGTAATAGGAATTTTTGAACGATGACGAAGTTCCCACACCAAATGATGAGGCTGGAAAGTGACGTGATGACAGCTTGCCATCAGCAACAGTAGATCCCCCATACATCCAATAAAGGTCTCAAACTTTCCTATTAGCTTAGTAATCTCTGCCTGCTATGTACGAATAGTCCATTGCATACCCATAAGTTGGGACCTGATCCTCTGGTCCCCTTACTCTAGCCCAACTATGGATGGCTTGGATGCTCTGGCCCAAAGTTGGGCCAGAGTAAGGGGACCAGAGGATTTAACTACCCATAAGTTACCCCAACCATCTCTCCAACTGAGCTATCTTTAGACGGTCTGAGTGTGGTGTCATCACGCTGAATACCTCCGTACTATCTTCCTCTCTTGTTGCTTTCTGCTCCTCTCTTGTGAGTTGCTCCTTTTCAGCTCCTCCCGATGTTGCTGGCTTGTAGGGAACTCTAATAACTCTGTATATATCACCCGTACATCCCCGTCGTCAACGCACCATGTGTATATGCTTCACGATGTCCAAGTTCAGTGCTACCACGACGCTTACTAGTTGCATCAGTTGTAATCTATCAAAAACCCCCATATCTGGTGCAAGCTTTGTCACGTAAGGCTTGAGACAGATTATGTCGACCTTCCTCTTCTTTCTCTAACACCTGATTAACACATCTAAGTTGCCTACAATTTCGTGGCTGTTAGCTCATCCGCTCAATCTATGGCTAAGAATTCCATGAATATATCGTAGTGTCGGGTGTTGTAGTGACGATGCCTTAGATTTGCTCAGGTTGTAGTCTCCATCATTACTAATTGAGCTCTAAAATTGTCGAGAAGACATCTCATAACAGGAAGTCTATCTGCAAGGTCAAGTATGCTTGCATCTTTACAAAGTCTGGCACATATAATCCCATGGTGATGGAGAATTCTAAACAACTCATTTGGACCATCTTCCCTCACAGCCAGAACAAGATGGTGTTCGACCTTTCCCAATCATTTCTTCCTTTCTCCATAAAGAACATGGAGAACACTTTGAGTGTTAACTCCTAATGAAAGGGCTCCACAATCTCAAGTAACCTATACCAAACTCAAACAATAATGAGGTCTCTAATTTGTTGGACCAAACTATCGTACCCAGTGCCTTCTAGTCGATGTCGCGACCCGTGACAAATTTCTTATCCTTGAGCCTATGGTATTACTCCTCATGGGTCTTCGCATTAAATAGCAGCATTGGAGGTCACTCGAGTGGTTGAATTGAGCAAGCTCCTCTCGAGTCTCTGGATGACTCATCTCTTCGTTGTCACTTTTGTGGTATTTTTTTCATGTCATGGTCTTATCATTGTGCCTGAAACTTTAAATAAGAGTGAGAAATTTATAGATAAATTATGAGAATACCTTTTTCCCTATACTTGAAATTTATTGTGCTCACTAAATTAAACATGAACACGAGTGAACAACAAAAATTAAAACACATAAAATCAAAAATAAATTAACACAAATAAATAAATATAATATAATATAATATAATATAATAATTCAAAAACTAACTAACAACCTAAATATCATCAAATTAAAATTAAAAATATTGTAATTAATAAACAAAACTAATCTATTTAACCCTAAGTTTGAAATTAAAAACCTTAATCTAACACTGATGCAAAATTAGCAAAATTAAGCATCAAAAACAACTTCAATTAACTATAAAAAAAACTAATTAGTTCTAACTACATGCAAGAATATCAAAATTTACCAATTACTGAGCAAAATCGCATTAATTTGCAGTCTAAGTTGAAATTTCACCTAATACACATGCAATTCAATTTAATCTTTAAATTCGATGTGTAAGGACAGTCTTAAACTATTAATCTACAATCATTTATAAAATTACACAAAATCCCATAATCCTAAATCTAGGGTTTTCGGGCAAAAAATCCCTAAAAATTACAAAACACCCAATAATTCATGCATAAACAAGTAAAATATATAAGAATACTTACTTGGGTGTTGAAAAATTGCAAGAAAATGCAAAATTTTGGTTAGGAGATTGAGATGGCGATGGCGGGAAAGAAAGAGGGAACATGAAAGGTGAGAAAATGAAAGGGGTAGGACATTTTTAAGATATGTCATGGACTTACACAGTCTGTTACACAACCATGTAGCAGACCACATAAGTCATTGAACTACAACCTTTTACAAGCTTACACAATCAGTTCTAAGGACGGGTATCTAACCGTGTAAGTCTAGATGCCTGTGCAGGTCACTAAAATGCAACCTTTCGCAAGCTTATACAATCACTTACACAAGCGTGTATATAACCATGTAAGTCTACACCAACATGTCTAGAGAATGTGTAACTCTTTGTTAACTTGTGCAACATGAAAACTACTTGAACAAACTTAAGAAATATTGCACTCAAAGTTATGAACCCTTAACGCTCATACCTTTACACAATCATTATGCACAACCATTTCAAGATGCTTAATGTTCTAAACTTAAAACACATCAAAACTTAATAAAATCCTTTGTTATCATCAAAATAAAAACAAAATAACATGGAATTTTAAAAAAAAAGCCTAAACTAATACATGGGTTGCCTCCCATGTAGCATATGTTTAATGTCTTTAGCTTGATGTATCTTTTATACTCAAGGTGACTTATAAAGATAAGGCTCTTGTAGTCTTACCATTATTTCTATAACCTCCAAGTAAGCAACTTTTTATCTCTTATTGCCACATTTCCCTTTCGATTTAGTTCCTTGAGCTTGCAAAGGTTTTAGTGGCCCTTCTAAATAGAATCATGCAAAATTTCTAACAGTTTATATGACTCGCCAGATTCAATGCATTAATTTGTTCAAGGGCATTGATTAATCACATTAGATACTTTAAACACATCTTCATTAATTTGCCTTCGTTAAAATCTATTATTGACTTAGCAGTTGCCAAAAAGGGGTCGACCTAGAACTAAAGACACTTTTATGTCTTCCTTTATGTTAAGAATCTCAAAATCAAATGGGAATACAAACTTATCAACGTTAAGATGAACATCTTATATAACTCCTCTAGGATAGTTTACTATTCTATCTGTCAATTGCACACTAATCTTAGTAGGTTTAAGTTCACCTATTCCTAGTTTCTCAAACAATGAAAAAGGCATTATGATAATATCAACCCCTAGATTGCTAAAGTATTTTCTATTTTTAATCCACCAATTTCACAAGTGATAATAAAACTACCCGGATCCATAAGCTTCTCCGAGCTTGTTTTCTGAACTTTTGAGTTCCTTTTGCTCAGTGTAGCAGTCCCCAACTCCTTTAAATTTTCCTTGTTCAATAATAGCTCCTTGAAAAGTTCCATATGCTTCAGCATCTACACAAGAGCTTTAATAATAAGTAAGATATATTAAAGTTGTTTAAATGTATTAAGGAATTTACCAAATTGTGCATCCATTTGATCGTTCTTCACTTTCACATGATAGGGGATGACAAGTTGATATTCCTTGACTTTCTTATGAGAACCTTCACCTTTAACTATAGATTGACTTGTTGGGGTCTCCTTCTTCATTTGGAAGCTTAGTTTTAGGGATGCAATAAGCCCCAAGCTAGTTCGAAGTCAACGAGTCAAGCCTGAGTTAACTGAGCCTCAGACCCAATTTTTTCAAAAATTTAGGTCCCGGGTCTACCTTAGGCTCGGACTTCCCAGGCTGGTTAGGCATGAGGCCCGACAAATAATAGAAAATTGATATTGCTTAGCCAAAATGATATCGTTTTAATATTTATTTTTAAAAATTAATTCACCCTAATAGAGGCACAGACCTGAGCCCGACCCAACCTATTATCATCCCTAATTAGTTCTAATATTTTAGGCGATTACCATCACTCATTCTTCAGGATGTCTCAATTATGCTAGGCAACCTCCCCTGTGGTCTTTTAGACACTAGCTTGGTAATTTGTTTAATCTAAACCTTCAAGATACGAATAGAAGCCTTTATTTTTTAATGCCTTACATCAAAATCTTGAGCAATTTCCAACATTGTCTCCTTCAAAGTAGGCTTCTCAGGTTGAGGTGCTTATTGTTGAAATCCCAGTAGAGGGTTGTTCCTCACTTGACCTTGGTTTCCTAAGAAAAGTGGGGTGATTCCTCTATCCCAGATTGTAAGTGTTATTATATGGAATCTTTTGGGGTTTAGGAGCAATCCTAAATAATCTACATGCTTAGGTTGTGATGTTTGACAACTTTGACTTGCATGCTCTAGCCGTACACCTAACACTTCATAACTTGACCTCTGGAGCCATTATAAATCTATCGATCTTTCTATTAAAACTTTCACTTGGTTTGCCAATCTTGTCATTATGTCGACTTCATACACTCCCTTTGGCTTATTAATTTTAGATCTAGATGAGCACCATTGGTAGTTATTCATCATAATATCCTCAATAAGTTCTTGGGCCACATTTGGTGTCTTGTTATTAAGGATTCCTCTAACTACTACATCAATAGATTGCTTTGTGTTTTGATTAAGCCCACTATAAAAAGTTTGGATCTGAGGGCGAGCGTTAGAGCAATTAGTAAGGTTACTCCTTTATGACTATAAGGTCATGAGTTCGAGTCACGAAATAACTTCTTTATAAAATGTAAAGGGAAGGCTGTGTACAATTGATGACCATCCCTTAACCCTCACAAAGTAGAGAGTCTTATGCACTGGGATTTGGCCTTTGACCTTATAAAAAATTTGGATTTGCATTCAAAACGGTAAATGGTGATGTGGGCATCTTCTTAACATCTCCTTGAATTGTTCTCATATATTGTATAATTTTTCAGAATCAGCCTAAGAATAAGAGGAGATATCATTCCTCAACCTAGCAGTCTTAGCTAGTAGAAAGTACTTCAATAAGAAATTCTCTACCACTTTTTCCAATGTTGTTAGTGATGATTGTGGAATTGAATTCAACCATTGTTTAGCGTTGCCCTTAGTAAAAACGGGAATAACCATAGTCTTATAGCATCATCATTCGCTCCATTGATCTTAAATGTATCACAAATTTCCTGAAAATTTGAGATGTGCACATTTAGATCCTTATCTCTTAATCCATCAAATTGGATAAACTGATGCACCATCTATATGATAATTGGCTTGATCTCGAAGTTGTTGGCACTAACAGTCAATATAACAATACTGTACTCTGCTCCAATTAGTTCAGTATAGCATAGTCGAACAATGTCCTTAGTTGGTCAATCATGTTGTGTGATTTCTCAGTATCTACTTGACCTCTCAAGTATTTTATTTTATGATATAGCTCAAACTCTCTCAATTATGCATTAAGAAGGTTTTTGCACATTATTTTCTCGATTTTGGAATCTTAGTCAACTAGGCTCGCTGAATTTTTCCAGGTCATAAACTAACAAAGAGTCAAGATCCATAAGAAAAACAAAAACAAAAATAACAAGTTAATCAAATAAACTAAAATAAAACATAATAAAATAAAATGGCTAGAGTATAAAATCTGTGCTTTGCTAATATAACTAGTCCCCGAAAATAGAGAAAAAAAACTTTGTTGCAATTTTTTAGTATCAATATTAAAAATTTACTGTAAGTGCACAACGTAATAGTAGCTAATACAAGTAAGTATGGATCAATCCTACGAAAACTATAAGTACAAGTAGTTACCCTTTTTTCTATTATCTAAATTATGAATTAGATTGTGGATTTTACTTAAAAATTAAACTAAACATATAAACTAAGATTTAAAACAATATTGAACTCAAAACAAAACAAAAAAAATACCAAGAAGATGTCAATATCAAATAATAGTGTCTAGGTAATTAACCCCCCTAAAAACCTTAATTATTAATCTTTTATCATGCAATTATATTATTGATTATTGGACCATAGAAATGTCCTATCTCATGTTATTATCTTTCTCAAGACTATTAACAAATAATTCATCAAGTGATTAACAAAAATCTTTGTAATTAAAAACCCTAAGATTGCATTATCGATTTGTGAATTCCATTATTAGGTTTGACCATAATCTAGAGGATTTATGTTGACCTATCATTAGTTTTGCATCAACCCCTTCCAATTATGGTAAATATATTCATATAAGAGGATTTCTCAATCTCAAATATATGAAATCAAATCATGCACTAATATTCCAAATATAATATAGCAAGAATAAACACATAATTTAATCACAATAAATCAATCCATATAATTACATTTAATAAAAGATTAAAACAAATTTTTATCAAGACTTAGGATTCATTACACTTAGACATTAAACAAGTTTAGTTCCTACTCATAGAAAACAAATCCAAATATAAATATGTAGAAAAACTAATGACAAACAAAGAAATCATAATTTTAAATCTCTATTTCTCTTCTATCGAATCTTCTTGCAAGTTTAGATTGGATGAAGCTCTATATCGGATCTCTTGATGTTATCATCATGTTTTCCTTGTCCCTTGATCAGAACTTTCACCTTTCCAAATGTCTTACGTCTCAAAATTACTTAAAAACTCTACTCTCTTCTTTTTACCTCCCCTTACGTCCTTTTATAGTGAAAATCAGGATTTTTAGAGTTATACATAGTTAACTTATGCGGATGTATGAGTGGCAATGTATCTCCAAAAGTACCTAAATTTGTGATTTTACACAGGTACAAAGACTTAAGGGGCAACATACAAGGCCTTGTATATCAATATATATTGGCATGTAATTTCAATCTTCACACATTTATAGAGACTGACATAGTTAATGTACGCAATCGAGTATCTTTAAGTTGTTCCAAATCTTTGTTTCGTGTCATGATTTTATTCGAATTTTTTTCCATTTGGTCTATCAAGGCAGTTATTAACTATAAATGCACTTGAAGAGAACTAAGTACCAAAAATATATATAATCTATTAAATAACAAGTAAAAAACATAAAATATAGTTGTATAATTATAATAAAATAAGCATTTGTCAGTGATGCTACTGGATTACATCATATTAGGGGAAAAAAAACACTTTGTATATTAAAAATTACCACTTCACACCAACTGAATGAGTGTCACACTATGATATCAATTCTTACATATGCATTTTGAAACTTTGCTCTTGCACACTAGCACTACAACTTCTTCGTATTGTCTTTTTTAATCTCTTCTTCCTTTTTGTTGCCTGCAACATTCGCTCTAAACAAGCAACCAAGTTACAATTCTAGTTTATTAGCAAAATTTTAATTATAAATTACAAATAAAATACCATAAAAGCCTCTAGAACTATGCATTTCAGATCTCACAGTAACATTCTCACTTATGACTCTCATAAATGTATATGTAGGCCTCAAATATTAAATAACAAGGATTGCATCTAATGCAAATACAATATTATTATTTGCAATATTATCTTCAGTTATAATCATGTGATTCCTAAACACGTCATTTAATTGATGATATTAGACTAATAATGGTAATAGTTGATTATGATATAAAAACTTGAAAGCCCACCTTTAGCTAAAAAAGAAATTTCAGGCAGGATAATCGAAGTACCACTAGTAAATGAGAGTGATTAATTAATATGACAATGCTTTGTACATAATTTCTAAGACTATATATCATTAAGGTTGTCTTCATTTCCACCGTTGTAACGACGATGAGTATCATTACTATCAACGTCACCAAGTGGGACGGGAACAAGCATCTCATCGGTACTTCTTACTGATAGTTTGCCACCATGTACAGCAGAACCAAACATCTCTTCCTGTAACCTTTTGTACATGTTCTCCCCCAACCTCCTGGAGGCGCCACCTAATTCTGACGGGCCTGCCGCGGCAGAATCATTAATAACTTTTCTGCTGTCCACCGTAAGGTGCAAAGATTTAGTTACAGGCACAGTGATCAGAAGTGGACTTGCAGTGTTGGGGGTGCTTCTTCTGGTTCTCACTCTTCTCTGCCATCCATGTAATGATCTCCTCACAGTCTCAGAAACTATAGTTTTCTTGAACCTTCCACCCATCTGCAAAAGTTTATGAATGTGAATGACGATAGGTTGAAGAGGATGAGATGACAAAGGGAAAATGGCAGACCTGTGTGACGATTACATAGAGAGGGAATGTGATGGAACTGAACCAGAACTGAGTGACCACCCTACAATTGTTAACGAACATTAGAGGTATGAAAATAGTGGATTGCTGGCTAAAGTTTTGGCAGGAAACATAGGACGCGGAGGCTATGACGCACCCGAATGTCAGACGAACCCCGGTGTATGTGCGATTTTCCATGAAACAAGAAGAATCTCTTATTTCCCACTGGAAATAAAGAATGTTATTAACCTCTACTTGTAGCTCAGGAAAACATCGTGGTGATTGTGTGGCAATCAACATTGAAATCTTACCAGGGACCATATGAATGTCGCCATCTCAAAAGCATTCTGAAAAATGGGGGTTCATTAAGATATTGAAAAGTTTCTTTTAAAACTTTCAAACCTGTAGAAAGTGTAGCTTCAGTCACCTGAAACGATATAAATTGCATCACTCTCAGAAGAAGCTCGGGCTTCCTAAACCAGAAGAGCTCATCCCTCAGGTTGAGTTGGTGGTTCCCCAACTCTGGAGGTGTATCTTGGATTTCAGTGGCCAACTTGACCACCACTTGGTGAAGCTTTGTACCAATTAGCAGGATAACCTTTCATTTTGTGCCGTACATGAATAGGGAGAAGTTTTTAACAAAAAAACTAATACATGCAACTACAGTACATTCAGAAGTAAAAATAAGATATATAGATAAAGACTCACAATGGCTGGAAGAAAAGAAAGCCAAAAGTAAAGATTGGTTCCTGAATCAAAATTTAAAAACAAAACGATAAGTTCTGACCAATTCATGGCTTCAGGAAAGATATGCAGTCGACAGAGTTTTGGTTGGTAGCTTTCAGAATTCAGGAATGTTTACCGTGAAAATCTAGAACTATGCAGCATATGGTATAAATCCAGAGAGGCACACTGCAAAAAGAAACCCCAAAGAAAAGCAATCAAGTTGATGAGTTCCCAAATCTAAATTTCCAGGACTTTGTTAGTTACCTGACATAATCAAAGCACTTTATAAACAATTACAGAACAACATATCCATCCTTAACACATTCCTATTCAAGAGAGATGCCTATCTCTTGAAACAGCATTGAGGATATTATCATATGCACTTCTGCTGGTCAGCAGGAGAACTAAAGCTGCTAGACTACGGGTGCTATTGATCAATGGAAGCGAAGAATAACTATTACCGTTTTGTATATCCAACAAACGATTGAAAGCATCAAATAGATATGTTAAACATCTCTCATGCTTGTAATAAACCTCCGTGGCTGAAGGGTTAAGAGGTAGTATTACCTGATCCCAACAATATCCCGAAATTCTTCCTCCATGCTTCGGAGCATATAAATGTGGAAATCATACGTCAAAGGAAGTTGATGTCTCTACAAATAACAGAACAGGAAATACACCAAAAAGTTTAATTACTAGTAATACGGAAATTGTGTTACTATCTTTTCTCGTTTCAATTTGTCGAGTGTAAATGCAAAATGACTTTGGAAACAACAAGGGTATGAATTGAAAGAACTGAACATTTTCAGTAAGATCCCAGAACAATAAGCAAGCTCTTGCTTGTACAGCTATATAGATATTCCAATTACTAGCCAAGCTCTTCAATTACATAAAGAAGGAACATACAGTGATAAAACCGAATCGCAATGCCATGTAATCGGCTTCGTCTATGGAACTCCAGAACTGGCGGCTGAAGCAAAGCTAAAAAAGATACATGGTTAGTCAAGTGTGATGTGGATAACAAAGAGATTCATGGAGGAAACAATAATTGGTAGAAAGAGAGCTTTGCTGGGACTTAATCCTGCAATTAGCGTAAAGATTCCATGCCATCTTTCAAGAAATCAAAGCTCTAAGAGAGCTCTACATGAAATAACGATGTAAAACTGATAAGAAGAACCTTATCTTCGTCAAATGCAAAGTGATACTATACTAGATTGATATATATAACATCTTCAACGAGCTGATGAAAAATTGGAGGCACTAGATTTACATTGTTGGAGAGTTCTATAATGAGTTACCAATTGCCTCAAAAGATCGATTTGACATTTCTCAATGATCCTTGGCCTAATTAGACAGTGACATAGCTCCCATTAAGTGTGTATTCAAGGTCTAAGCTAATTAATGGAAGTTGGAATATCAATATGCAATCCATCTTTCTTACTCGATCGTAAGAAAAAAAATTGACTTGATTTGGACAGGTATACCAGCCAAACATGAATTTTGTGTTGGCTCCATGGATGGGCTGTACGGTGATAGATAAAGGTTGATAGTCTCGTCATTCTTCTGTCTCCAGTTCCTGTTTGAGGCGAATCTAGCATTTCAAATTAGTGGGGGGATAGAGGATTCCCCACTTTAATTATTAATAAACAAATAGTGAGAATACAAAAACCTTAGAATGATGCAAGTTCAAGTTCTGCACCTTCAGTACTTTGAATGACCGTTATTTTTGCGTGGTTTTCCCAAGTTCTCCAACTATAGATCTGCAAAGTTTCCATAAAACAGTTACAATTCTCCAGGTGGAAAACTGGAAATTGTCTTCAAAAGCTTAAATCTTCAACTAAGATTGAACATCAACCTTAATCATGGCCAAGGCTATGGCAGTAAAGCTGTAACAAACATGGGTGATGGCCAGAACAAACATCAAACGATGGAGCTGTTCGAGACTTTCATGTGAAGCAAAGGATTCTTCACCCTTAAAAGCTCATAACAAGTTCTCAACTCAGTTAAGTAATCACACCATTACAGAATTTCCAACTAGTATCCTTAGCTTTATGCAAAGAAAATCACCTCAGGACAATAATCATGCTGTCTTTTGTTAACATGCTGTCTGACTGTTGAACTATTCTCATAATATAAAGTCGGAACAAGAAAGTTCTCTGTTGCTCCTAGCTGTTCCTTGACTGCACATGGATAGAATCTGCGATTCAAAGATGATGTTTTGACGCAAATCTTGGCCACAAATACAATCCAATGGCCCATCAGCAGGGAAAGAAGCCCGAAAAGCATCAACTCTGGTCACGCATTAACAAGACAAATGAAGAGATTCACATTGGTTCCTGTCAGAGAACTTTTGAATGCTAGACAAAATGCCATAACTGGATCCCAAATCAGATATTGTTCCTTACCGTCTTTTATCTTATCTAGAGCTGAAAGAAGCGGTTTCCTCTTAGTCTTATCTAACCACTGCAGAAAAGATCAAGTCAAAGTTCGACTCACCAAGAACTGAATACAAGTATTGACCCTTTTCATTTCAAATTATTTTGCTCAGTTCTTACCTTTCCAAACTTCTTCAAAGAGCCTTGGAAGAAGAAACCAAGAGAAACCATCACCATGATCACAGTAGCAACTGCCCACGTAGGGGTCAATTCCAATGATGCCTCTCCTTCCCCCATCCTGAACCGGAACCATCCAAAGATTCAACCGCACAAAGTCGTCAACTTCAAAAGCAGAGAAACCCAAACGAATCCCCTTTGGTTGAATATATCAGATCAATCCTGGCCATAAATGTCAACAATTTCAGGGAGGAGGCTCCTGACAATCCTCAGTGTGCCTTAAATTCTTACTACTCGCACGTCAGGGAGAATTTAAGAATTCGCGCATGGGGTCTTACAAAGTGAAGGGGAATGGACCCCAGCTAAGAACATGTTCACGACCAAGCTAAGCCTCAGTGGACTATCCAACGTGCATTTGTCCTTGTTTTCATCTTTTCTCGTCGTAGCTCGGGAATCATCCACACCCCAAAAGCACTATAATTTCGGATAATTTAATGTTACTAACAAGAACCTGCAGGTTTGATGTCCAAAATGATGTTTTCTTTTACTCTCTTTTTCTGTGATTTGCCTAAATGAGAGACAAAAGATTAGCACATGTAGACAGAGAATAAGATGGACTAATCAACCTTTGATCCACGAGGCACCTATTATTAGGTGATCTGTTCTATAATAGAGGGCATCGGCATAACCTAACTCCTAAGACTAATATTGTTTTCGATGAGAACTATATACATTTCTTCATAGATTGGTCTATGCCTGCAAGTTTAATCTCAACGGATTTCCTACCTGAAATTTGTAATAAATTGGGTAGTAAGATAACCGGTCAACCTCTGCTATGTTTCTGTAACTGGTTTATGACATTGACTAGTCACAGTTGTCGTGACAAAGCATGTTAGTACATTAATCTGACGAAGATATGGAGCAGATTTTGGCAGCTGTTGTTATGCCAGATAATACTAGTAGGGATAGCAAAATCGGCCCGATTTAATCTATTGGCCGGTCAATAGATTTTGGCCCAAAATCGGCCCGATTTAATCTATTGGCCGGTCAATAGATTTTGGTCCAGTTTGACCGGCCCATGGGTCAGGCCACGGGCTAAGAATGTATGGCCTGCGGGCCGAGATGGACGGGCTACGGACCAGCTCGTGGGCTGAGGGTGGATGGGCCATAGACAGTGAAGTGAATCACACGTTAATACAACACTTAGAAAAACGATATTTAAAAGCACAAGAAGGGGGGTTGAATTGTGTATCCCCTTTTTCTAAACCTTTTCAGAACTGTTTGTATAGAATAGAATTCTTTATGAAATTTTAACAAATGTCGATTAATCAAAACTATTGATTACTAGATATACAAACTAAGTAATGATAAATCTGAAATCT